>SRPS01000380.1:0-14852 GCA_018360175.1 Claviceps arundinis
AAACAATTTTGTTAGGGAGTTACCTCCACTTCCAAATCGGGTAAAGCGTTGAGGCAGTTGGCAAAATCGTTGAGGCGTATTTCCATACTCAGATTTTACGTTCAATAACTGTGAGCCTGAGGACGAGACACCACAATGTCACATCCCCCTCTCCTTTTATTGAACGTCTTCGTTAGCCGACTAGCCGCTTCATTTGCCGATGCTATAGGAAGAATGAGCTCTCTCCCTCTAGATAGACCGGTCGTTTAGCTCCTTTATCTGCATATAAAAGGGGTGATCTATTCCGTAGAGACAGAATAGATCAACCATCTTCCTGAGCATCGTCTTTGCCACAGGTCGAATTCTGCTGCGCGTCTCGTTCTACATAGCAGACGAGGACGAGCCTGCTTACTCACTCACATCATTGGCCACGGACACGGTGGTGAAGTCTGAAAGTATTCCAAGCGATGCCATCACTAGAAGATCTGCATTTCCGCGTCTAAGCCTGCTACTCCGAAGAGCGGACGTAGCGGCAAGAGAAAGCGACGAAGCGTACAGTCTGAGGACGACGCGGTACCGTTCGAGGGCGATGTCGCACAGTCCGAGGACCACACGATCCCGTCTAATGCTAATATAATTAGGCAAAACTGAAGAAATCGTGCGGCGACGCGTAGCGGAGGCGCACATTTCGTTAGGCAAAACTGAAGAAATCGTGCGGCGACGCGTAGCGGAGGCGCACATTTCGTGTTTGCCTCTTTATGCTCCATGTTACCTACCTACCTACCTACCTTACCTACCTACTTTTTGTTCATACGGGTATGGTGTGGAGTCTTTCTGAATTGATTGGCTCACAAACTTTCGGACTCTGAAACAAGGGGGTGCAGGGGTCACAGTTTTGCCTACCTTTTGGCGCGTCCTGTTCACAGCTTCGCGTCACGGCATTTTATATTATAGTATTAGACGACGTCGTGTGGTCCTCAGACTGTACACTTGGTTGTCGCTTTCTCTTGCCGCTACGTCCGCTTCTTGGAGTAGCAGGCTTTGACGCGGAACTGCAGATCTTCTAATGATGTATCGCTTGGATTATTTTCAGACTTGACTACCGTGTCTGTGGTCAATGATGTATCAATGTACCATGTGAGAAAAGGATTGAAACTTGGCACCGGACCCGCGCCATCAGGGTGCACAACGCTTAACAACTGCTTCATCGGTTGACGTAGCCGTGGCCGGTGAGACGGCGTCGTGTGGTTTTGGCGCGAAATCGGTTTCGTGGAGCGGATGACGGGTCTAATGCTGGGCCGTAGTCCTCTTTTTTTTTTTTTTAATTCCTCTTTCTACATTTTAGTTTTGTTGGTTCATTGAATCGTTCTATATATGTAGGTATAGCCACGGGGTTTTATGGACTGTTGGGTTTACCTATTGCGTCATGAGTAATTTGCGATTTGGCTTGTTTGGATTTGCCGGCTTTCGAGCATACGTACCTTGAAGAAGAGGAAGAAAGGAAGAAAACTTGAGCAGGCGAGGGCTTCGCGATTTATAGGTAGTTTCTTGGAGACTGCGTTGCGAGCCAATACCAACCGCTCTCCTTGCTGACAAAGGGAAGCGCAGCGTCTCTTCGGGCCGAGGTCGCTTTGGAGAGTTTGGCGTGGTAATAGTTCTTACGGTCTTACTTTGACTTTTCGGAGATTCAGAACGTGGCGCAGTTGGTAAAGTATTTGTGAATTTCCAGATTCTTGGATGACGCATTTGTGGAATCTTGTATCTACTTACACCACGTTACTTGGATTCTCAGAAGACTCCATTCTAGGTAGACGTCCATCTACATATCACGCAAGTGCCTGAGTAGATGGCAAATTGGGCAATTTTTTGCAAAGTGCAAATCCTGGGTTAAGTAGGCACCGAGCTAAGTATTTTACACTTTCCAGAGTTGCAAGTATCGACCGCGTTACACGTCTCTGCTCCGTAGTACAGTAGAGGCACAAAATTTTAGTAGCCTTTGTGAAGTATGAAGCAAGTATCAAGCAAGTCGACATCTTACAGTGATGCCTTTTGCACTCGCCTACTCCGATATGTCAAAAATGTCTACTCATACAGGCCAAGCAAATCACGCAGCCTCGGCGGACATCGTCGCGCATTCCTCCCTTTGTTCTCTCTTCCAAACCACCACTGAGTTGAGTGTGCGCTAGAGATATACAGTTGCAAAACTTGCCATTATCCTCCACTGCAAAGTGCACGCCAGCAAAAATGTGCGTAAAACATGCCATAATACAACACACAAGACAGCCAGCCAATACATACCACAAATGCAAGCCGTGAAGTTTACCATAGCTCCAAACACTCCTTTCATATATATACGCAATACATGTCATCACTCGCGGGCGACAGTGCTCTCATCGGTCACAGCGCTGGCCCTTGACTCTAACTACCCTCTACTCGCCCTCACCTTATTTCCAAAACTGATACCAGCATCGGCTTCTCGGCATATTGCCTCTTTGCATGTGCGCCCGGCGAAGAACATCCCGATTCCTCGGATCGAGCAGGCCCAGAGCGCTCTCGTCTCCGTAAGGGTACTGGTACTGGTAGTACGCGCTTCGGGAAACGTGCGGCCGCTCATTGCGCATCATCTTGATGCGCTGCACTTTGCGTAGCTTGATCAGGCCATACCAGCAGACCAAGATGGAGGCGAAGCTCGACATGCCCGTCACGAAAACGAAGCCCCAGTTGGTTTCTTCGATGAAGTTTTCGAGATTCATGCCGTAGAGGCCAGCCAGGAACGTGCCCATGGCGAGGCCAAGTGTGCCCACACTGAACTTGAGGTCCAGAAGCATGAGGGCGTTGCGATTGGCGTCAAGAATGGCTCGGACGCTGAGGGTAGGTTAGCATAGATTAGACGACGAAGAAAGATGGAGACGGAAAAGAAGACGAGGTCAAGTCTAAAGAAAGTAGACAACAGGACGGAGATTGAAAGGATTCTCTTACATTTCCTCCGTGTTTCGGATTCCCGACACCAGATTGCCGGCCTCTTGTACAATCTCGTCCGTCAGCTTGTTATACGATTCGAGCAGCATCTCCACTTCAGTGTGATCGTCGAGCGCTCTGTGGACATTGTGCGTCTTCTCCGTCAAATACATGGCCGCCAAGTCGTCATCTGCCTCGAGGAGTTCCTCAAGAGCATCCCGCACCAGCTTAGCCTTTTGCTCAAACGTGCTCAATCGCTTCGACAGGATGAGCAACACACGCAGCTTGTCTCGGTCAATGTCGTTCTCGAGTTCACTGAGAATGCGCATGACTGGTTCGCGCACGGCCTCGAAGTCGGCCTCCATCTCCGACGTGACAGACATGAGCACAGCTTCCAGTGCGCGAAACTCGTAGGGAAGACCGTTGGAGCCCTGGGCCGGTGCCTGTCTTTGCTGTAATCTGCCCTGAAGGTCATACATGAATGCGGACTGCGGGTATGATGTCTTTGAGCCGTATGCGTCGAAGAGCAGCACCCGGTCGTGCTTGATAAGGACTTTGAGGTGGAGGAGGTTAAGAAGAATGGCGGATGGCCGGACGAGGATATGGGGTAGATTCGAGGAGTCGACTTTTCGAAGGTCGCGGGGGTTGAGACCGAACTGTTGGAGCAGAAATACGGTGTCAGCCGTGAATTTGAGATGGCAGAAGAATCGAGAGAATAACCAGACAGTCATGATCAAGTGCGTGCTGCTGGGCCAGGTACAAGAGAAGCACAACTTACTCTCGCGATAAGTTCCGTCTTCTTAAACTCCCCGTCCGCGAGAATGACTTTGCCATGCTCATCCACCTCCGTACACCTTAGCCGCGGCTCAAGCGCTGCCTTGGATGACAGTATGCGACGGCTGGCAAACATGGACGAGCCCTGCTCAAAAGAATCATGTTGCGGGAGATCATCCGGCTTCAGCGGCTTGGAGCCATGCTTGGCGCTGCTACCCCAAAGCTTTTCCTGCCATGAAAGGTTTGGCCTCGATTTCGCATCGGACTGCTTTCTCGCGGTGGCTGTAGTGCAAAAAGAATTCCTGCAAAAGGTCTCAGGCGTTGGCGAGTGAAGCCGTTGATGCCTCGTCGGGTGTCGCGCCGGGAAACCTGGGCGAGCTGCGGGGCATGTAAGAGGGGATGCGGTGGTGGTAAAGGATCGCGCCTTGAAGGCCTTGGCAGCATATGTCGCTCTGTCCCGTCGACAGACACTGGTGCTGGCAAGTTTATGCGAACCGAGACTGCCGTGTGTCGAGAAGGCTGCGTCGGATTGCGACTTGAGGAAGCGAAGAAGCGTGCGGGACGGGACGGGCGAATTCAAGGTGGGCTGCATAGCGAAGAACGAGGAATGCCAGCAGGAGAGAAGGGCAATCATCCAGCAGTTTGAGTGTCCAGCATTGATCGCGACGATCGTGGCGACGGCTCAGCGTCAAGGGCCCAGCAGCTATCGTGGTTTTTTGTCGCGTTTGAAGATGCCGACATTCTGCGAAAATTCCCAAAATTTCATTGACGTTGGAGACGCGCTGGCGAAAGTACTACATACTATGTACCCTATCAAACGTAGCATCCACCGCCGTAAAGCCGATGCCAATCAAAAAGTGGGCTACTGCTGAGCTCAGCTAGCGCAGCTCACTTCCTTCGGATAACGTCACGAAACTTTTCTGCGATCTACGGAGTATGTATCGCCTCACCATTGCCGCAACACCGAACATAAAAAGGCACGAACCGGTTGCATGGTTGGGCACCTGATTAGCTACATATGTATCTACGCACAGAAACCCACACAGGGCATGAAAAGCAACACACAGAGACACAGTGTTGACCCGGAAACTTCCTTCTGTGTCTGTGAATGATTGCCTATCAAACTTGCGGTCTCATGCACTTGCATTGAATAGCAGTACATATCTGCTTTTGCTGCCCCTAAGATATCACGATCCTAAACGAGCAGTCGATAAGCCGGGAAGCCGGGTACTACTTCGACGAACGCCTGTAGACACATAGCGTGTTCGATATATGGACAACCCGCTTTGCAAAAATTCTCATGAGGCTTCCGGAACATCCCAACTTGCTTATTGATTGATTGCGACCGAATTGAAGATCCGTCAGAGCACATCCTCATCTCACATTGTCAAAAGCCAAAAGATTGACCTTAGAAGAAACTTGTGAGTCGGGAGACCATAGTGGTATTTGTTTCATTCAAGTACAACCGTGACATCACATTGGAAATGCTTGCCAATTGCCTGGGTGGTAAAATCTCCCAGGAAACAGCGCACCGAACTGCCCACGCCTTTTCGGATCACAGAAGAGAAGTAATCCAGAATCGGTTAGAACTTAGCATCAAGGGGACCATATAGTCGTAGACTATCGTTTCTCGGAACATTGAACAAGATCCTTGTGCAATTGATGGAGTTATGGCATTTTGAAAGGGCATTTTGATCGTGTTGTATGTATGTAGCTTACAAGTCAGGGACCAAACCAGCGCGTGGGCAATCAGCGGCTGGCCGTACGTTCAGAAGCAACTTCGTCCGGTGTGATGAGGTGAGTGTCAGAAGATAATTCATGCATTATCTTACTGTATCAGGCTAGACATGGGCGTTCTCCATCTACCAGAACGCCCGGACGAAGTTGCTTCTGAACGGGAAGTCGTACGGCCAGCCGCTGATTGCCCACGCGCTGGTTTGGTCCCTGACTTGTAAGCTACATGCAACACAATGAAGTACTATTGTGTACAACTTACTCATTCGCTGGGTAGCTAACTGCGTAAATCAATTAGATGTTGCTTGCTTTGCCATCATTAATCAACGTTCAACTTAGAGCAATTCCAACACTCCACGGATTACGATGATTTACTCGAATCACACGGTGCGGAGACAGTGGGCCTAGTCGCTCCACATCTTGTCAACCATGGGTATTTACTATTTTGGCCATTATTTCGCAAGAGAAATGCCATTCATAGGCCGCACGGGTCATCCCGAGAAGGCGTAGAACATGAATGGCGGACATCGCACCAGGGCCCAGACCGGGTAAGTAAACTGCTGTGCTACCGTCTACGAAGCCTTGCCAGCGCTGTGCTAATGTGTCATACGGTATACCAGTATATCCAGACCGTCATTAGCACTGGAGAAGATTTTTGGGCAATCAAAAAAGTTCAAATCCATCTGAAACGTATGAATTTGAGGCCAAAGTTCAGCTTGTCTTTGGGTGAAGCAGATTGCCCAAAAATCTTCTCCAGTGCTAATGACGCTCTGGATGTACTGGTATGACACATTAGCACAGCGCATTCTGGCAAGTCTTCGCAGCACAGCAGTTTACTTGCGATGTCCGCCATTCATGCTCTACGCCTTTCTCGAGATGACCCGTGCGGTCTTTGAATGGAATAGCTCTTGCGAATTAAATGGGAAAAATACCCATGGTTGAACAGATGGGGAGCGACTTCATCCACTGTCTCAGCACCGTGTGACTCAAGTAAATCATCGTAATCCATGGAGTGTTGGAATTGCTCTAAGTTGAACATTGATTGATGGGAATTGCCCTAATATCCAAGTGCTGCGACCCCACGACGGCTTCGCAGGGCTCTCCGGGCGGCACTGCGTACGTGATGCATATCGACCGTTTACTTGCAGAAGATGCCAAAAAGCCGTGGGAAGTATTCAGTTGCACGTGACGTTGCGAACGAGTCATGCTGAATATACACCTTTCAACATAGTGATCGTTAAAGGCCGAAAGCAGGTGCGTTCGAGGCTTTATCCGCTCGCCGGTTACCTAAGATTATGTTGAACAAAGTCAATCAGCAAAAGAGATGAGAAGATCGAGGGCCTTACGGGGTCCCGGCGCCAAGTGTCCTCGTCCTGGGGTTCGAAGACAGGATCGCCAGTTCTTGCGCCATTGACAGCGCCGTTACCTTCCATTTTTAATCGGACACTGGGAGCAGTTGTGCGGTGACTTATGAGGAGGTTGTGAGGGCTGATCAAACCGCAATCCAATTGGGCTTTTTCGTGATGTTACTGATGGCCGTGGGCAGAATGCGTTCCGCACTAAGGTATTTATGTTTTCGTCACGTGATCCTCCCACCACTGGTAACTGACCTGATTTCCACTGAAGTTCACTGGAAGTTCACTGGCAGTCTGGCACAGTTCTCACTGCTCACTGCTCAGTGCTGATTATTAGTGCTCAGTGCTCAGTGCTCACACTTCCGTTTTGTCGTTTTTCGTTGTCCGTCGTTCCCTCTCCACTGGACATTCCACTGGCCATCTCTGTAACCCCCCTCCCCTGTCCACCACTGGAAACTGATGACTTGATTCCACTGGCAATTCCACTGGCAATTCCACTGTAACTGGGCCCATTCTACTGCCAACGGCACTGATTCCACTGGGGTCCCCCATAGGCCCTTCGCTACGCTTTGGAAAGAGGAAAGTCAGGCGCCGCTGCCCACGTCAGGTCCGTGTCCGATGCAAACAAACCAGTGAAAAGATTTTCATTCACATCTTATCAGCAAACCTGAGGGTAGCTTCGACCGCCATCTCGCATCGAGGAGAGCTGAGCCACAGACTCAGATTCAGTAGTCACTAGACCTCAGGCAGGTGATCAATCAGCGTTGGTATGGCAAGCTCAGAGAGTCGTCCAAGAAAATACCTCCTCCAGGCTCCCACCCCCCGAGATGACCCCTACGCCAATGCAAAGCCGGGCAATACAAGTAAAATCTTTGCCCATCACGCCGAATTGCAATGAAACAGAACGAACCCCGGCTCCGGTGCTCGCTAGGGGCACGGTGGCACCTCTCCGCTCCAAAATCTGCCGGCGGAATTGCTCGAGAACATTTCTTGTACTCGATGAATCCGGCCCTCCCTCGCTCCTGTCCTTTTGTTGGGGGACAAACTTTCAGGGCAAGCTACGCTTCTTCGGGTGTTCATGACGGCATTCCATGATGGTTGTTAGGAAGGACATGCTGTTTCACGGCTATGCAAGGCGGGCATCCGAAGTACATATCTAGGTACCTATGACCCAGCCAGCCAGGGCAATGAAGAGCATCCGTGACAGGTGCTGGGCACTTGTACTGAGCGGTAGGCACCTGTCTTCATACGTCGGCACCTGGTACCCAGGCACGTGAAGACAGCCAAATACAGAGTGGAAGTCGCCAATCGCCATATACCAGGCACCTGCCTAGTGCGTACATAGGTACTTAGGTAGGGTAAGAAGGAAGGTACCTGGGCTAATATGTAAAAGTACGCGCCGTAACTTAATAAGGACCCAAAGTGTTTGACTTGTTCCCAGCGAACCTGCTGACTTCACTCACCAAAACTTGGAAGTCACGGATCAGGCTTGGCTGTCCAATGTCCCAGGTGACAGGTTCGTGTCCGTCCGCGTGTATATCTCATCTGTGTACCTGCCATGTTCGTGCTGAGTCCTGACATCGTAGCTTCAACAACATCGCCGTCATCTCTCATCGAGGAGTCCAGCAGTCAGCAGACCCCAGGCGGATGGTGAATAAGCATGGAGTGGCAAGCTTAGAAAGCCATCCAGGAAAAGACCTCCTCTCTACCCCCCGAGATGAGCCATACGCCAAGTCAGAGTCGGGAAACACATGGAAAGTCTTTGCCCATCACGCCGAATTGCAATGACACGAAACAAACACCGGCTTCGGTGCCCGCGAGGTGCCTCTCGCGCAGTCGGCCCTCGCTCCAAAATCTGCCGTCGGAATTGCTCGAGAGCATTTTGTTGTACTCGATGAATCTGGCTCTCCCTCGCTCCAGTCCTTTGTTGGGCGCCAAACTTTCAGGGAAAGCTACGCTTATTCGGGTGTTCATGAAGGCATTTCACGATATCTGGGATGCAAGGCTCGACAAGTATCGTCCTGAGCGGAAGAGGTACTGGGGGTCCAATGACAAAAATGAGGTCAAGGAAGAAGCCTCTCTCCAGGTAAAGTCTATTGCATATAGCGCATCCTATGGCGAGAAAATGGTCCGCTCGCTTTCTCCTCCATTTTCTGACATGGCTCCCAGTTTGCTTTACTAGCAATGCCCTGGGCGGACATTGATCTTATCCTCGACGCGCAGCAGGCCTGGGCAAACAAATATGCTCGAGGCAGATCTTTTGACCACAGCCATGACTGGGGCGGCCTATCCAAGGAGGGTACGTCCTATGCCCCTCAAAGTTACCAGCAGCATGTTCACCAGCATTCTCTGGGAGAGGTGACGTTCGATGCTCGCGCTTGTTTCGAGGCCGACTACGATAGAGCTCTCGCATGTCGAATTTCGCCAGATATCTTCTCGTTTGCCACGCTATTTGAAATGCCAGACCTTACTCCTCCTGTGGCGCCAGTCAATCTCATCACTGGACCGTGGAACGAAGAGAAGAAACGTCGTCTATTCTGGCTCAGTCGTGCAAAACTTTTATATGACATGAAACTGGGCCCTTTACTCCCTGGCCCACGTACCGTGCAAGTGAAACTTGCCTGCCTTGACGCTGCGGTGATTTCTGCTGAGAAACTGGATCCTCTCATCATAAATTGCCTTATAGGCTGTTGGCTCTTCGAAGACTTACCGCAAGATGCCAAGCACGAACGGCTTGTTAAGCTATGCAACCGCATCAATCGAGGAGGTCAGATGCTGGATATGCGAATCCTGCGATTTGTAGTGAGGGGACTGGATTACTACAAGGACTTTATGGAATATTAGTGATTACTTCTCAATGTAGTAGGAGTCAGGGACCGACAGCAACAAATTTGGAATTGGCTGCTAAGAGGGCCACGCTGTTTCACGGCTATGCCAGGCAGGTACCCGAATTACCTATGACCCGGGGTCCCGGCCAGCCAGGGCAATAACGAGCATTCATAACAGCTGCTGGGTGCTTGAAGCTGAGCCGTTCGCCGCAACCCCATGACAAAAAGAGTCAAAGACCTTACAGCGCCACATTGGGCCCGTTCTTGGCCGAGACACGCAATAACTTTACTTCTGAATTCAGACCAACTCACATGCTAGAGATACGCAATTGAGTGCATCCTGTATATGTAGTTTCAATAAAATAGTTAAATGACCGAGTCAGGACTGAGTGTATGTGAGGATCGGATATCCTGCCGACCCAACCAAAAAGTCAGAACACTGAGCTGGTAGGAACCGGCTTACCTAGTGGTGGATATGTACTGCGCAACGGGCAGAGCTGCAACAAAGTAGCCGTCACAGTGTATCACCCGCCGAAGTCTACCATCGCCTGCATGCCGTGGATGGATCATGGATGAGCCTATTAACAAGCTCTATTCCAATCTCCTCTCACATATCCATCGCAATCTATTTGAGGTAGGTACCTTACAACAGTTTTGGGACTTCATCATATATGCCATTTCAGGCTGCCAGGTGCCTTTCTCAATGAATACGCTTTTTCAGTCAAGACCACAAGTTTTCGATGATGTAAAGGTCAGAGCTATGCGTCGGCCAATCCACACTGCACAGGTGACAGGAACCACCCCTGCCTCACTTCTCGAGGCAATTCATCAATATTCCAATCTCCAGACCCCGGATGTGTGAACGAGCTCATTCTCGTGCATAAAGACTGTGTCGTCATTGATTATGTTGGAATCGCTGCCCTCAACGGCACTAGCGCACACGCATGCCGCGGACAACTGTACGTGGCTACTGCCACCTGTCCGCCACCTGTGCGTGGCTATTGTACGTGCCGAGGTATGGCTGTCCACTCTTTCCTTTCTCTCTCTTTTAGGTAGCTTCCATGAATACCAACAGATTGTTCATGTCAGTCCACCCAACGCGTATACGCAACCCCTGCGGATTTCTCCCAACACTGATCAGTGTTTCTTGAATCCGTTCTCGAAACACAGATTCGCTAGGAGACCCGAAAGGTAGAGACGACCTGTCACTGCGACTCTTCGTGCTAAAGGGAAGAAGTTCAACCTGGTTAGAATCGTTTCCGTCACTGCGAAGTTGACGATTCGACCCAGCAAGATCAAGCCTCCTGAGATAGAGAGCCATCCGAGAGGACAACTCTATCGCCACCGTCAGCAACGGGAAAACTTACTTCCTAGAACCATCGTTCGTCATCGCGAAGTTCGAAGGTTCCAGCCTGAAGTGTACATCGTTGACCAAGCCCGTCAACCCGATTCAACCCCTTTTACCTTTTTCTTGGACACTCCCCTCTATTCTTTTTATACTTCCCCTGAAATTTCCTCGACCGACTTCCACGTTCACCAACTTGTGAAAACCATTTTCCCTTGATTCCATCGGTCACGATGGCCAACGGAACCACAGACCCCCCTGCTGCCGCGACCGGAAGAGTCACCCGTTCCACGGCTCAAGCGGCAGCACCTGCGTCCTCGGCAACCCATGATACGGCGACATACCTCACTAGGGACATGCTCCCTGAGCGCCTATCACGGTTTGCTGACTATGTCACAGCAGTTCGAGCAAGACAGACGTACCATTATCAACGAACATCAACCTCATTGGACATCGATAATGAGCTGGCGTACCTGTACAATTACTACGTTGAGCATATGTTTCTTGGGTTTCTCAATCCCATCGTCGTCGTCGTCGTCGTCGTCGTCGCACATATATTTGGTAACGACACGATGGAGATTTTCTGCGATCTTGCTTCCCGATCCTTTGCCAACGTAGATGCCATTGACTTCAAGGAGGCCGCGCATTTCTTGGCGCGGGCGGGAACGTGCCTTTTCCTAGATGGGGAGGGTTCAGTGCTTGCAGTCCTCACAGAACGTACGGCGAAGCATCTCATACGTCTTGCCGTGCTCAACGTAGTAATTGTACAGGTACGCCAGCTTATTGTCGATGTCCAATGAGGTTGAGTGTTCGTTGATAATGGTACGTCTGTCTTGCTCGAACTGCGGTCTTCGTCCTCCTCGAGCTCTGCTAAAATGAGCTTCTTCAACGTCCGGGGTCGGGTTCTTGGCCTTGTCTTCAGCCTCGACCTCGGCAAGCATGGCAATTTTTTCCTCCGGCAGGAATTCCTTGTCAATGCGCGAGGCCACCTTGATGCCATTTTGAGTCGGCGTGAACAGTGCCGGAAACTTCAAGGCCAGGGTGTTGAAAAGTAACTTGTCGGTGTAGGCCGGCTTCAGAGTCGCATGATGCATCGCATCGGCACCCACGACTTTTCGGTGGAATTCCTTGAGGGTCTTCCACGCAACATCAATTGCATCCCAAAACCAGACTACCATCATGCAGTTTGAGTTCAACGACGGGATGACGATTGGTCGTGGGTACCGATGCGATGCGACTCTGAAGCCGGCCTACACCGACAAAATGCTCTTCAACACCCTGGCCTTGAAGTTGCCGGCACTGTTCACGCCGACTCTAAATGGCATCAAGGTGGCCTCGCGCATTGGCAAGGAATTTCTGCCGGAGGAAAAGATTGCCAAGTTTGCCGAGGTCGAGGCTGAAGTTCTGAAGACTCAAGGTGGCTAACCTATGGACGGGTCATTGGTCACGGCGTTGGTAATCGTTTGGAAAGCGGTTATGTACCTGGTCAGCATTTATGTATTAACTTCACGCGCCAGGTGTCGGCTTTCTCACGGAAGGTGTTGTTGGCAGCCTGGATGGTCAACGCGAGGTCCAAATCACTCCAGTCCCAGAGAGGCACGGGCAGTCGGAGTTCCTCGAGGGTCACATGCTGGTCCGCTATGTCATCTGCGATCTTCCACAGGCCGTAGTCGAGACGTCGCTGTCAGGCTCTCGGAACATCGACTACGGCCTGTGGAAGATCGCAGATGACATAGCGGACCAGCATGTGACCCTCGAGGAACTCCGACTGCCCGTGCCTCTCTGGGACTGGAGTGATTTGGACCTCGCGTTGACCATCCAGTGAGAAGGCCGACACCTGGCGCGCGAAGTTCATACATAAATGCTGACCAGGTACATAACCGCTTTCCAAACGATTACCAACGCCGTGACCAATGCTATAGTAGGCTATTGGACCAAGCACAGGGTGGTGGTAGGGACACGAGGTTGTTGATCACGATTCACGGACTCGAGAATTTAAATCTCCTCAAGGCAGAGTTATGCGCTAGTCTACATTTAGTCTAGCACCCTCCAGGTCACATGATCTAGCTTGATTAGGCAAAACTGAAGAAATCGTGCACATTTCGTGTTTGCCTCTACATATGCTCGAGTTCTATGGACGGTGGACCAGGTGTCCGGATCAATCGGCCCTGCACCCTTGCATACAAGCTTATCTTGTCTCGGTTCAAGGTTGCCTGCTCAGCCAGTCTCCACTCGTCCGAGCTGAGTGTTGAGCGCAGAGTTTTATTAGGCAAAACTGAAGAAATCGTGCGGCGACGCGTAGCGGAGGCGCACATTTCGTGTTTGCCTCTTTATGCTCCATGTTACCATTTGTTTATCCGGTATGGTGTGGAGTCAGTCCAGCTTTCTGGACCTGTCATTGGTCAGATCCTTATCGTAAATTATCGGCCGCTGTCATTGGTCAGTACACTTATCGGTCCTTATCGGTCCTTATCAATCCTTATCTCCTCCCTTCAGTTTTGCCTATTTTTGGCGCGCTCGGCACAGCTTCGCGTCACTGCATTTTTACACATTACGTGACGCAAGCACACTCACATGTAATGTGAGGCCATCGCCGCCGCCCTATCCCGCACTGCCTCCCAGTCCCGAGTCCCGACAATGATGTGCAAGACGGCACAGAGGACAGTCATTTCATGAGGACAGTACATGTCATCACAGTCTTAACTTGTACCGAACTGCATAAGCAGCCTGACGCTGAAGTTGAAAGTCTGAAACCTATTCATGAAATGGTAAGCCGCGATATGTGGGTTATTTTTCAGGTTAATGGCGGCAATCTTCATCTTCTGCTCGGGGACAAATGAGCAGAAGATGAAGATTGCCGCCATTAACCTGAAAAATAACCCACATATCGCGGCTTACCATTTCATGAATAGGTTTCAGACTTTCATGAAGGAAGTAATCACCAAAAAGCTCGATATTGTGGACTCCTGGTGGCGAGTTGAGTTCCAGGCACGCGGCAGTCCCCACGTTCACATGCTCGTCTGGCTAAAAGACTGCCCAGTTCTGGAGGTCAAGGACGGCGACGCGGCTGCGGCTGCGCATGCGGAGATGACATTCCTTGATTTCTTCAAGGACAAGGTGACTTCGTGGAATCCCACTGTCGGCGTACCACCTGCCCCGGACACGAATCCGCTCATCCGTCATGGAGACTTCACGCTCCGCAATCTGTCAGCGATTCTGAATCGAGTACAGGTTCACATGTGCACTGACAGCTACTGCCTGAGGACGGCTAACGCCAGGCCAGAGCACGTGGATGGCGATAACGCCAGGCCAGAGCAGGTGAATGGAGAAAAGGTATGCATGTTTCACCTCCCCAAGAATGCACACCTCAAAGCTAATTGGAGACAAGCGTTGCCGGTTTCACTACCCCAAGGATACGCACCCACAACCGATGATCGTCCTTACTTGGAACCCCGCTTACGGTGTCTATGACGGCCCGAGGAACGATCCGAGAATGAACCATTACAATCGTACGCTCAGTCTCGGATGGTTGGCCAATACGGATGTCTCGCCGTGTATGTCGGGTGCGGCAGTCGTTAACTATGTTGTCAAGTACGTGAGCAAGGCGGAGAAGAAGACAGATACGTTCAACGACGTTGCTGTCAGGATTCTCAACAGGACAAGAGAAGACAAGGGTATTGCTTGCTTTGTCAACAAGTTCATGAACGCCATGGTTGCGGAAGGCGATATCAGTGCTCAAGAGGTCATGCACATACTCCTCGGTCTACCACTCTCCCACTCCTCACGGTCCATCTACAGTGTGGATTGTCGAACGCCCGACCAGCACTGGAAGGGAGATATGATCACCAGAGGCGACGAGATTCGCGAGTGTGTGGGCAT
>SRPS01000381.1:0-14734 GCA_018360175.1 Claviceps arundinis
TTGGGCGTTGCGGCAATAAGAATTGGGAATTTAGAAATGATAGTTTGGCGGGATTGGTAATTTGATGGAGCGTGTCTAATGGTGGGCCGTAACCAATCACGGGGCAGAACTGCATCGTCGCTGCCACGTTGATGATATTGAGATTGAGACCGCCCGAGGTAGTAACCGTGCCAGCCCTACTATTAATGGTGTGGCAGGAGTATGATGCTTTCCCCAGGGTCAGGTATGCCATTTGTACACTCGGATCAGTAACTTATCGGGGTTGCGAATACGCTCGGATGAGAAGAAGACTGGTCCGTGATGTGACGGACGCTGCACAGGTCGCGTATTGTCTTAGAAGGCCTATGGGCGATGCCCAACGCCATTAGAAATCCGCTCGGGGTCTCTTCGCACCAGAAGGGTTTGATTCGTACGCAGACACTCTGAGCATTCTGGATCCGATCTGTATTGATTGGATGAGAAGACAATGGCTCACCAGAGGTTTCAGAACTCAGAACCTGAGGAAGACAGACTAGCGCAGGGATCCCGACCTTTTCGAAATTTGCCAATGCGTTGGGCATACCGCGGGAGTCTTGGGAGGATCTGGTCTTCCTCAAGTAACCGCTGGAGTAGAGGAGGCAGCTGGCCGACCACACATGTGGACGGGCGCGCCGGACAGCTCTTGGACCGGGCAAACGGGTATGAACCCTAGGCGGCCAAGAAGGAGAAGCCATGCCGCGGGAAGCGGCCCGTCAATCCAGAGCCGAGCACGGGATTACGCTTGCTACCGTCCGAACAGCAGAAGCTTATGGGGGAGGCTGCGAGCTTCAAATGCAAGAAGAGGTATCTCGCTTGAGATTTTCCGAAGAAGCGGACCGGGCCGAGCGCTGTGAGACATCAGTGACGCCGAGAGGGCGGAGAAGCTCTCGGATATATTCAGAAAAGTAGGTAGGAGGCTAGCGAAACAAAACTCCCTTCCCAAGCAAGTGTACGTATAGTGCGGGTATGGCAGTCATAAACTTGAGAAAACTATTAGGAGGACCGCAGTCCCTAGCAAACCTCATTTTAGACTTCAATGGATATGATTGAGAGCCACTGCACTGATTGGCATGGGAGTGGGAGGCAATGCCTTTGTGAACCCTCGCATCGCAAAGTTGCTCAAACACTACTCGTGCCACAGCCCCACACTACTTTTTGGTTTCGAATGCTCTCACCGTCGTAGTGGCACGAGTAGGTATGTAGGTACATACATACATCTCAAGGACACCTTCGGAGAAATAATGGAGAAGACGCCCGAATCGTGGAGTTGGTCGACTGGCTGGCCCCAGGCCGCGTCAGAACCTGATCATCGACCACCGACGACAGATCCGATGCCAGACGTTACAATTACACACTGGCATCAGAGACGTGAAACTGGGGCTCAAGTGGTTAGAGAAACATATCTCTG
Source organism: Claviceps arundinis (assembly GCA_018360175.1). Taxonomy (NCBI): domain Eukaryota; kingdom Fungi; phylum Ascomycota; class Sordariomycetes; order Hypocreales; family Clavicipitaceae; genus Claviceps; species Claviceps arundinis. Next base: position 1,427 of record SRPS01000381.1, read on the forward strand.
GATCTAAAGACAAGGCGATCATATGGTTGCCCGAGCGCCCGGCATGAGGGAATCAGCATGGGGACGATTCATATTGTGGACGCCTGAGGCCCTGTCGGAACCTCGGAAGGCAAACCCTACCCATCAAAGGGATGCGTAGAGGAGGTACGAGACGGTAAAACGGAAGGCCAAGAGGAGACGAAATGGCCAATGGAAGTGGGTTGGGATTGAACGACCAGAGGTCGTCGCACCAGCGTTCAAAGGGAAACGAACGCGGAGGAGACCACCAAAGGTATCGATGGCTATTGTTGGAGCCGATGGGTACTTACACTCAGCAAATCAGGGGACTACGTGGATTGTGCATTCTCCAATTTGGAGTTATGCGTTCATATTCGAAAGGAAAAGCGACGTCATGAACATTCGTTATGGTGGAATGGTATAAGGATCAGGACGAATTAGGCAGAGTCCAGATGGTCAGGTAGAAGCTTCCAAAAGTATACTGGGACGATGCGAACGTATTCAGCAGAATAGGCGCTGACCAGCTACCGCCGTGAAGACCGAAACTCGACCACAAGATCCGGATCCCGAAGGCACACTTGAAGTAGGAGCTCACGTCCGCGCCCTTGTATGGCCACTTGTTGACGGAGTTGGAGACCATTTGGAGATACCTGACGGACTCACGGAGAAGTGAACAAGAAGTTCATTGCTCCGACAAGGTCGGATGCGCGGCGCCAGCATTGTTCGTAAACAGAGCGGATGGAACGGAACCCGTGATTCTATATGAAATTGAAATACCATGAGTTGAACGCAATATCGGATCCGCAGTGTCTGATTGCGAAGTTCATGAGAACGTTAGATCAAGCCAATATTTACACCGGTTTCGGAAGAATCTCACGACATTTCGCAGGAGGTACGGCCCACGACGTACCAGAGCTTCATAAACCAGGTGTTGGGGGACTTGTTAGACATGACGTGCACGCATACATGGACCGTTGACAACATCCTTTTTTTTCCTGATGGATCCGAGAGATCACGTCCGCGGCCCGACACGTGCGGGAATTGCTGAAGGGGCTAAGAACACAAGGGGCCGGATATCAAGAAGTGCGAGTTAACTGTCAGACAAAAATTTGGGTTCCATATCATCCACGAAGAAAACCTGCACTCATCCGGCTGAGGTTCACGCGGTCCGCGAGACGAGTCAAGGTCATTTTTGGAGTTCTGCGCGGTGTAACGAAACTTCTTCGGATGATATGGTCAGATTACCCGACGAGAACGTGATATCGGAATGGACGCTGGCTTGTGAGAAAGCGATGGCCACGACATCATGAACTACCTACTCAGATCGGGAAACCCAATTGGAAGCGGATGCATCGGAGGGAGTACATAGTGCCGCAAATTCTGTCCCAGAAGGTCAACGCTGAGTGGCACCTACCTAGTCGCATATTTTTAAATAGTTCGTATAACTTTTTGCTATGTACATACATATTGGAATACATCACCATGCCCCGACTGAGAACTCCGGCTGACATACCTATTACAACGATTGGAAAAGGAGTTTGTATGCATCAGGCTAAGACTATGTGAGGCCTTTCGCAAGAGACCAGAAGTTGTCCATTCTCACTCGAGCAAGTATGTCTCTGGCTTCGGCATCAGTCTCGCACACCTTAGTGCTCCACTTTCGAAACGCCCTTGCCTTTTGTTCGCCTTCGAATACTAAAGTGCATCGATTTTGTGACATGTCTTTGAGTACTCCGTCTGAATTCTCTGCCTTAAGCCACTCCTTATCCGGTTCACTGCCGTTCTCTCGATTTCGAGGGGGGGGATTTTCAGTCCAGTCAATGCGGTTGAGCATTAGTTTCTTGTACTTGGTAATGCTCCAGGAGCCACCTTCAACAATCACTAGATTAAACTTCGGGTGCATTATGCATGTGCCTGATAAAGCCATTTGAGCAGCATTGACCCCGACCTTGTAACGATGCTGCCCATTTGCTAAACTTGAAATTTTGAGAACGAGGGTACGTATACCCTTTTCTGCGTCTTTCTGCTGATTCTTGGCCAATTTTTCGGTCTTCTGGTCTTTAGATAGTTTTCGTGCCTCGTTATTCTGAACGTGATTCTGGTGTCTTTGTGCAATTTCGCGGTTGACTCTGGCCTCGACAGCTGTGGGGTCTTTTACGGCAACTAAAAAAAAGTTAAAAAAAAGGCCATCACAACTGCGAGGAATACAGAAGAACTTGCCATCGCCCAAGACTCGCATCAAATTCCCTTTCTTGACCTTTGGAGGAGGTGCTGGGACCAATCCCAATCGAATCTTGGCTTGCATCTCCTTCAAGTCTGCCATGCGGCGTTGACGTCTTATTTTTGCCTGTTCTTTGGATGTCAAGAACATTGGCTTTGCTTCAGGTATATGCCGGTCTTGCGGGGGCGCTAGTGCAACAGGATGCTGAATATACTCGGTGATGATACCTTCAGGACCAGCAAGCTTCAATTCATTTGCAGTTTCGATCCTTTCGTAATTTGTACCGTACACTAATCCCTCATCCCACCATTCGATATTGGGCGGTGAGTCAATCACGAAATTCTTCTCAACATCTAGATCTTCATTTATGCCCGCCTTTCTGGTTTGCATCGCTATTCGCTTCTTCATAGCCTCGAGTGCAGCTTGTCGGCGGATAGCATTCGCCTGTTGAATATATTTGCCCTTTTGATGAAAAACCAAAGGTCTAGATTCTCGATGTTCTCGATGTCTGCTTCCAATACTAAGAACGAGTCCCTTTTCGTCGATATAAGGATTGCGCGACTCAAAGCTCTCTCGTGTGCATTCGAGACCTCGAGACCTGGTTGCTATCGAGTTGTGAAACATCCGGGTTGCATCTTGGTGAGCTAGCAGTTGAGCACGTTCAGAGGATTCCCGTCCATTTTTCAAAGTGATATTCTTAGAACTCGATTCCGCGAACGCAGGGCTGGGAAGTCCTTTGTCCTTACTTGCGCCTGTAGCCGCAGCCACGCGAGCTTTAAGAGCTGCCATTCGATCCGGCCCTGACTCTGGCCTCTGGGTGCGTGTTGATGCATCTCGGCGCACCTCAATGCTTGATGAGTCGCGGCTATCCATTCGCCGATGGCAAAAGTTTCGTCGAGGAAGGAAGGGTGATTCTAGCTTTACAGTAGGAGGGGATGACAGTACGAAGATTGACCAGAATTTCCATCCATTTTGCCGTAGGGAGTACCTACCTATGTATGTGGTTGCCATATCGCCACTCACGTGATATTTGCGCACTCCGTAGGGTCGGGAACCAATTCAAAATGGGACGTCGCTGAACTCGTCTAGGTATGTACCTAGGTAGAGGTAGCCACCGGTGAACCACTCCCCAACAGTGGATGACCAAGGCCGAGAACATTTGGTTAACTCGAGAACAAAAATACTTTCAATTTTGATGGAAGAACCCTCCCATTTCTCGGACACGAATAAACGGGCTGGGCCGTCAATTGCACTTTGCGTCCGAATCATACCAAATTATAGCAACATAAATCCACGCTTTTTAATCCATGAAACTGAGCATTATTAGGTAGTCTTAGTAGATACGAAGTTCGACCTTCAACGATTATCCGATCAACTGTCGCAGACGTGGAGATAGTGGGCGACGAAAATTGGTGAGAGCTGGATTTTTCGCACCTATTTTTTATTCTCGACTTAACCAAATGTTCTCGGCCTTTGTCACCCACTAGATATAGTGGCACAGAAACACCACGTAGGCACGTGGACCTATACTGTCCCAATAACTCCCTTCTGTGCCTAAGAATGATTGCCAAACTTGCGGTCTCGTGCACTTGTTTGTACATATTGAGGGCCAGATCCCGAGTGTCAGAATAAAATAAACTTGTCATAATAAAGGTACGTCCGCACTTGTGCAACAGTGGAGACAAAATCAATGTACCGCCCCACAGCACCAGTAGACATCGGGCTATACTGAAAGCGGCTTAGCTTTCTGTTTTGTGCACACCGCCTGCCATATTAATGTTGACAGAAAATTCATGAATTCTTTTTTTCAGAGCTCGGTATCAACATCCCTATCCATCATTTCAAGCTGTATTTGCCCCCGTTTCTATCTGTACCTCATCACAATGCCAAGAAAACAAGCTATCAGTGTCGAACAGCCTCCTGGCGACCAACAAACACCGGCAGCATCGTCAGCACGAAGAACAGGGAACTTTTGTGTTGTTGTGTTGGATTTCTCGAACGCGACGCGTGATGGGCCCGCCGCGCCTCGCAATGGGCAGTCAACCATCTTGGCGACTTTTTGTGTACCGTAGCGTTGGTGGTCCCCCGGGGCTGGGGGACTTCAGTGGAATCAGTGCTCTTGGTAGTGGAATCGGTCCAGTACAGTGGAATGGCCAGTGGTTCATCGGTGGTTCAGGCCACTATCTTGGCGGCTTTTCTGCCGTTTGGTCATTTATTCCTACTACGAGGGGAGTAGGAATGCGGAATGGACTTTTATTCCGCAGGAGTGGAGAAAATGGTGCTTCTCAACCAATACCAGACGACTTCAAGGGTCCCCTGCTAGTCTCCTCTAGCTCGGTACATTGTCACAGGGGTCAAGTTGGAAGCACAAAAGTTATGCACACTTGAAGTGGATTTTCATGCCAAATTAGGAAATTGTATCCACTTTATTCCGCAAAAACGTTCAAAATAAATTTATTATGACACTCGGGATCTGGCCCTGAATAGCACTTCGCCGCCGTAGAAGTGGGGCCAGCGGTTTTCGGCGCCGTAAAAGTGGAGCTTTTGATAAGACTTAACCTGTTAACCTCCCTATGCCACACCTCGCAGCAGAAGTCCTTACTCTTTCAGTCAATAACATCAACATCACCTTGCCGTCGTATCATCAGTGACTATTGAACTCCCATCAAATTGATTCTCTTAACTCAACTTTTTTTATTATATGTTTTGATCCCTGTTCTGAGCTTCCCGCGAATACTCTCATTGTTCCCCACGACGCAGCCCTTCACGAGTTTGATGGATATGATGGAGGTCAAATTGAGTATTTGCCTGCCTCCCTCTAAACAGTTTGCCACCCTTGACAAGCTTCTTGCCTTCACACAGATGGGTACTACGGAATGGAATGATCTTTGTCAAGAAAGCCTCGAGAATTATCGCATGACTGACGGACAGCTCACCGCAGCGTACGTCAAAATTTGTTAGAAATCGTCACTGCCTGATCGTCCAGCTTTGCGGCGTACTATCATCGGATGTGGAAAAAAAGCTCAAGGCCCCCAAAATTGAACGATCAATACTTGTTTGTATCTACTGGATATTACATATCTGTGATCAGGTTCATGTTTAGAAATTTGGCACCAACTAATCATGCACCTCATTTGCGACGAGGTTTACATGGTAATTCCATGTCAGGATGGCAGACACGGTAGTGCCTCGTTAAAGCATCCGCTCGACTAAAGGTCTTATCTTCTGTGCAAAGATTACATCGAACTTTTTGTTTGCGGGCGTTGTGGATGGTATCTTCATGTCTCGTGAGGTCGTAAGGTCTGGAAAATTCCGCATTGCAAGATTTACCAGTACTGGGATTGATACGGTCGCAGCGGTGAGGTCCGGCTTGCGAATTTAAGATGCTGGGCGTTGGTCGTGGTTCATGCAAGCGCGATGCAAACAATCCTTGTGGTTGTCTATGGCCCTCTCGTTTATGTTTCTGAAGCATTGTTGGTGTATCAAATCTGAGAGTGCATCCATGGTAGGTGCATGTGTATGTGCCGCTATCGGCTCCTATATTGGTGGGTCGATCACAATCTGTTGGAGTATTGCGACCAGAAGCTATCGAACTTGCTCCGGATGAGCTCAGCCTCGGTGGAGAGTCACCGCTGCCTGTATAATTGAATTTATGTTGTTGGGGCGACCTAAGTACTGTGCGTGATGGCAGATGCCCAAGACCATGAGATCGCGAACTCGATGGTTTCTGTAGACAGTACGTAGCATCCGACTTTTGTGCGAGGGCTGACTTAGTCAAATCCTCCACATCATTTGACGAATTTTGCGGAAACAAAGGAAGTACCCATTCGGGTTCAGCCTCATTGAACTCCAACACTGCATCCTTGGGTGATATAGTCTTGGGAGTTTCGGGTTCGGCCGTACTATCCGCATGGACAATTTGCGGCTGACTATTCTGCTCCTGCTGACTCCAGCGTTGTGAGGTAGGAAAATGAGGTGACACAACTCCACGACAGGGCGGTGTTGAAAATGGGGAACTCCTCCGAAAGGGTGATCTAGCCCCGGATCCCGAAGAGCCAGGAGATTGAACAGCGCTCAGATGTTGAAAATTCGCGGCGTTAATACGCTGGCTGAAGACGTCGCTGCCTGTTGATGTGGCGGGACGAGCTTGTGTGGGAGATGTTGAAGTGATGGCGAAATTAGGATTGTACAGCTCATCTCCATAAATGTCAGTCATGGTCCGATCGAGTTTTGGAATAGGGTTGTAGCCTAACGAATGTACAATTAGTAACCATGTTTTGGCGGCGTTACGACGATTCTCTGATCGTACCGTATTTGCGGCGGTTGAATTGCTCTACGTCACCAGCTGGAGTCGTATTAGGCGAATTATCTGCGAAGGAGCTAGTAATAGACGTTGTATGAGAGTCTGTGCAGCTCCCGGGAAGTGCCGAGTCCGGAAGAGGTCCGTTTATCATTCGCGACTCCTTCTCTATGCTCTGGATTGCAAACGGGTAGCTGACGTTGGGGATCGATCCGTCCATGGTAAGATACGGTATGTGTGCTACAGAACCCATGGGTTCACAAATTGATGGTAGTCGGCTCCTTGGGTGCTGCCGTGCTCATGAGGCACCGCCTGGGCAGACACTCGGAATCAGTGCGTGGACAGATGTACGATATGAGTGCTGCCGCGAGAAAGGTCTGATGGTTCTCAGAGACAACACTTTGACTCATGTGATAGTTCACCACAATGCGGCGTGATGCAAATGACACTCGTCGAACCGCATGCGGTGCAAAGCGTTGGCAGGTCGTTCTCGGTGCGTTTCGCAGATGGTGAACGCGGTCAGATTGCAATTATCCTCGGAAGTAAAGACTAATCTTGGGCATTGTGAGAAACTCTTATTGACTGGAGATGACGCTGCGGCGCTTACAGTTGCAATTCTTATATCGTAAACGATTTATAAGGGACAGAAAGTACAGAATTGTGGTTGTGGTACTGGGGAATTGTTGCAGAAGGAAATAGCAAACAGGAATTGGCAAAACATTGAATCATTAAAGAAAGTATGGAAACGACAAATGACTTTATAACTCACTCTGCCTGGCAAAACCGACTTCGCGGGAACGTCACAGAAGATCATAAACCAGGGTATGAGCTGATCTAAGTTAGGGGTGTGTGGGGCTAGGCACTGAGCGGAAAGAGTCATGGGCGCCTGATGACCCTTCGTCATTGCTAGGGGTTCCGACTGGAGCCCGATCTGTGCGTAGGCTCTTATGTCATAGACTCATGTTTATACGGTCGCATGTTAGGTACTTTTCGCAGGATTTCCCCAATAGGTACGGTATGTATGTACCTAATCTTAGTAATCTACATGATGTGCGTCACTGTGTAACTTGTACATACATACATACTTGTGAAAAGCATGACACCTCCGCCGCAGCGAAGGGCGTCGTGAGACCCGGCCGCCGTTTTCGGGTTCCTTAAGCCGCAGCAAGGTGATCGGAGGACCGTCAATCCACCCATGGATGGTGAATTGCGAGCCAGCGGAAACCGTTGGGACTGTTTACACAGGCCTCAAGACTCAAGAGAGACGCCGCGCAGCGCGACAATCATCACTGTTGACTGGAACTGTTCCAATCCCCAGGCCCCTCGACCTGGTGACGACCGACTTCGGGGCGCAAGCGGCTCTGGACAGAAGTGTGTCTTCAGCATCATCTTTTAGGCACTCCCTGTCCAGTCACCGGGAAAAGACCGAAGTTCAGGGACTGGCCATGTCTGCCTCGCCACACGAAAAGCCTGTCATTCCTGTTCATGGGACTCGACAGCGTCGTCGGAGCAGCTAGTTGATCTTGCCGATTCTGAGATCTTCCAGATCGAGCCTTACGACGCCTCGACGATATTTCAAATGTAAAAGGATGGGACATACATATATTGCAGCCTACTGCAGGGCGCCGGGCGGTATCGATTGCCATCGCTGCTCAGCCGGCAAGCATGACGGAGGAGAGCCAAAGGTCCAGTTACCTGGGATATCCCGCGAGAAGTGCCCCAATTCGGCGTGGTGCCGCCACCCTGGAGGGGCAAATGGCATCGGGAGCAACAAGAGTCACGTACCTTGATCGCCCAGTCGACTTCGCAGAACCTGCGACCCAAAATGTCTCCGAAGTCCCTCTGCCATTCACAGGCCCCAGGGTCACTCTCTCGCAAGGCACTCCACGGAAGCGAGCCGGAAGATCCAAGAGCTGCCATAAGCAGTCGCGGCCACCGTCCCTGGTAGAACTCTGGGAATAATGGGCCGCCACGTCCCCGTTCCTCACGCCGCCGCACAACACCCAACGCTTCGCTGAATGATAGAGGTCCTATACTACTGGAACACCCGGAAGAAAAAGAACGCGTACTCTTAACGCAGACTTACTCGGACTCGGCGTTGTTGCGAAACAAGTGCCAACAAACAGAGATGAGACCATCCTTCTTCCAGCCTCTGTCGTTTCAGCTGGCTATTTGGGAGGAGTGCCATATCTATCCATGGACCTGCATAAAACATACAGATTGGTGAGCAGCAGAAATAATGGTAGTGAAGATACCATTTGGGTATTCACCGACACGAGAACAAGAGAGTAATGTTAACGTACAGTTTTCTTTGTCCAGCATGTCCACGTCTGCCACCACTCATCGGACAATTGTTGGAGGCTGAACTTGGTATCTACTTGGGCTGCCTCACAAGATCAATTCCATGAGGAATAGAGCTTGTGGTGTTGTGGCTACCATTCGGGCGCAAAGCGTAATTGAAAGTTCAGTTCACAAGTGTAACAGCTAGTCAATGTGCTACCCAACTGAGCTACACACCCCACAAAAGGGTACGATTCCAAGACGCTGCTTGTCTTGGAATCAACACATATAATAGACGACTTTCTGTGGCAACCGTCAAAACAAGCACATGTCTATATCGAAGAATCTGTCACGGATTCGAGCTTTGGCTCGTCTCTTTCTTAGTGCGAGAGAGTGGGGCGCGCACATCTTTGTACTTACATACCTAGGTAGGATAGCATCAGGATTCAGGGGACGAGAGGACTATCTCCTCTCTTTCTCCTCAAGAGAAACAATTCCATTGTCAACGCTAGAGTGCAGCAACCAACCCTAGGCCAGTTCATCACAGAATCTCTTCCTGTTCTCGGCCTACCTCTCGTGCTACACCCCACTATCTTGCCACTCGATATTATTATACATTGTTGGAATCGCAGGTCAGAGTTTGTACACGTTCATTGGTGTACGTGCCTCGCCTGTGGGGCACAAGCCCACACAGCGAGCACAACAACATAAAGGTGGCTTCCGCCCCTTTTGTAGATAGACATGACAAGACAAGAACGAACCCACGAGAGAAGATACGTCTTTGTGTTTGTGTGCGTTACGCACCGGCTTGTTATGCATGCATTTGATACACGAGTAACCTTGCGGTTCCGACATACATGCCATCTAAATACCATTTTCTTGCTGATTGTGCTGGTTGATCTGTGGAAGATTCTGGCTTGGCTCTCTCTCTTCCTGGTTGATCCCTTGAGTCGTGATGGAGTGCGCAGGCACGTGATCAAACGCATGAGTCGTACAGGTATGACGGGCCCGGCTGAGTCTAACTACCAGGTACCTAGGTACCTACCTAGTTAGACTGGAGAACTGCGAGAAGTGTGGATACGCTCTACGTCATACATGAGATGCGGTAATGATCGGCGGTCACACCTGAAAACTGAAATGGTCACGTGAATCCTCGGCAGCGGTAAGTTGGTACATACATACATACATACGGAGTACGTAACCCTTCAGGGTGTGATCCACGAGCGAATGTAAAGTTTACAGACCAGCTTAATTGCATACTTTGGACGCTTCGTTTGCAGGCTCGCTTAAAAACATATGGAATTTCGGCTTGTAAGCATAGACCCACCGTTTGCAGAGCGCAAGAAGTACCACGCTAGCCGGGCTCGCGTAAATGCCTGCAATAGGAAATAATGCCCAGTTTGCATAGGATTTCGCCCTTTACTCTTTTTGCAACGAGTAAAGTTTACACAGAGTCGCGAGTGCAACATATTTGCACGGCGCCCACCACCACCATCATGACAACCTTTCAGGGAGCGAATAGCACTGATCTTTTTCGATTCTTGGTGGAAAAAGATGCCAACGATGACCTTCGCCTCGCAGAATCGATTCTTTGGTCCTGCAGTGCACACGGAGCAGTGAAAGAGTGCTCTTTCGATCCTATTGACGCCTTCAAGAGTACAGCATTGTTGCGGCGCAGTTGCAGCGCAGCTACAGCGCAGTTGCAGCGAGTTTTAGCACTCGTGGGGGGTGTTGGCCGCCATATCGAGGCGCTGGGACGACGGGAAGCACTGTGGAAGCAACACTGGCGCTTCTACAGCCCGCAGCGATGCCGCGCAGCACTGTTGCAGCGCAGTTGCAGCGAGTTTTAGCACTCGCGGGGGGGTGTTGGCCGCTATTGAGGCGCTGGAAGGGCCAACGCCCGCCGCAGCGTGCCCGATTACGAACGGAAGGCGGTGAAAAATAACCACTAGGCATGTGCCCGGACTGTACAAAGCGGTCGCCCCACAGTGACCCCACATGCAACTTGTACCGGTCTTGGACTCTGTAAACTTTACATTCGCTCGTGGATCACACCCCAAGCAAGAGAACACCCCGCTTTTCTTGCAGGGCGTTACGAATTCACTGGTATCATACCTCTCTGCACGGAGTATACATAAACGCTTCTGATTCATTGATTAAAATCAATAATGCAGACACATGAGCGCTGCATTGCTTTAGCTCATGGAAGCAAACAACTTAGTGTGCTCAACTTGATCAAGTGACAATAAATTTCCATATATTTCTACACGGTTATTCTAGAGTTTTGACGAATGATTTGGCAGAAGCGCCCCCCAAGCCCTTCCTTGTCGTGACTCGGTAGATGGACTGGTATAAGACGTGGTGAAGACCTTGGACGGACTTCTCTCGACTTCCGGGCTTACTTTTGCCATTCATGATTCACTGTCACGCGGTCATATCTAGGAAATATCTTCTCAACATCAGCAGCACGCGGGTGCGAAACGATTTCGATTCAGTTGGACCCTGCGGAGATAAACTGAGCCATTGTTGAGGATGATGTCGCCATGATCGAAGGATTTCTGACGCACGATACACCGACAAGATGGATGACTTCGTTCGCAATCACGCGGCCCGTGTCCACAACTTGATGGACTTCAGCCGTCATGACTCCTTATATTCTCAACCATGAATTGCTGCACGAAATCTGCCGCCTGGCCTTCCAAGACTCGGGTGATTATTGCTTGAACTACGGAAGTGTTCATAAAAAATGGCCCGGAACAAGCAAGCAGAATTGGCGCCGGGACCAGCCGAAATATCCCTTGGTCAAGGAAGGTCCGGACGCGCCTGAAGGTATGCTGAACTTCTTCACAGCCTCGGCGGACTTCGATGCCAATCCAATATATTTTGGGCAGCAACGAAGGGGTGGAACTTGGGGAGCCCGATGTACCCGATGCTGATCATCCAATTAAATTAGGTACCTACGTCGGGTACGGTAGTCGGGCCAAAACCGGGCGACACAACTATTGTCAGTGGCAAAACCACCCATCTCGGAATGATAAATTATCAATCGTTGAAACAAAATGCACAGCGCCATGCTAATTATGATTGTGACATCCTACATTCTTGGCGCCTTTTGATGCGACGTATCATCTTTCTCGGGGACTGGTGGAAACCATGACACTTTTGACGCAGAAAATGATTGGTAGGCAAAGTGTCGTGGAAAATTTATGTGTGCATGAATAGTAAGGATAGGAAGTCCCATTCCGCTGAAGATTTTGCGTGGAGCCGTCGCGCTGAAGCGAAAGGACCAAATGCCGCCATATGCTCAATGCCTCAATGCGATCGCTGTTTACCGAGTGTGCCAAGGTTAAGAACAATGATCGAAAACACCGGTGATGTATCTTGTTTATTAGGCGAATTGAGTTGCGTCGAGCATTGAAGCCCTGGGCCATTGTAATTATGTAAATTCACCTACAATATGTGACTATGTAAGTTGTCCTAATTTCCACTGTACGGGACTATTTGGCCAGAATTGTGTAGAAATTACAGTTCGCCGAGGAATATTCGAGCAATCAGCGTTCACTCGATTCAGCGTTCGATGAACGCTGGCGATACGGAGACTGTACGAAGAATAAGCAGCGATCGAATTTTGCGATGGCCCGTGGCACGTTTTTCTCGCGACTCGAAGATTATATCCCATTAATTCAGATCACGCACCCATGTAAATGACGGTGACCAAATTTTGGAAAAGAAAAAGCATATTTCAGAGTCTTCTTCAGACAGATTACGCTCGATCAAGGCGTTAATCATCGCGAGTAAAATCTGCTAGACTAAAGACCACTGGATGTTCTGGAAATCTAAACAGTATCGGCCTACATAATTCCTAAACCGGAAATAGGTAGACCAGAAAATGAAAGGGCCACTGAAGCTCCAGCTTCGATCAAACGAGAGCGGCAACACGACTCAGAAGAGAGTACAGAGCAGAGAAAATATCACCGCGCCTTGTCTATCGCACCAACTCCATCACATAGCCCTTGCAAAATATTCAATACTGGTTGATCCAGCTGGGTATTGGCCTCACAAAGGAGACTACGAAAAACGGCAAGCAGCCTATCGGCCATATCCTGCCCACCCACAGCGCTCGTTACCAAAATCTTCATCTGTCTGCCCGAGTGCTCCGTCGGACCCGGAAACTCCACACATGTGACCAGAGGACACGTGTGCGTCATCTTCTCGTCGTACAGCTGGAACTGAGCGACTGTGTCTCCGGGGAAGTGGTAAACCGGAGCGGCTGGCGCACTCAAGTAGTGAATGACGGAGCCGAACTCGGTGTCGGAGGGCCACGTCGTGCTCTTGGCCACGACATCGGGCCAGTCGGTCGTGTCGCCGGTCATGGTACGTATGTGCTGCTGATGAAGCCAGTAAAGCAAATCACGAGTCTTCCAGTCACGCCGCAGGGGAACGCGGACAGGGACATAGTTGAGGGAGCAGCCAACCATCTTGTCGATACCGTCCAATGCCAGATGACGGT
>SRPS01000382.1:0-14731 GCA_018360175.1 Claviceps arundinis
AAAAAAACTCCAAAAAATGATATGGCCAGCTTCCTTTCATCCAAGTTCAAACACATATCGTTAGGTACCATCATGACCGATACTGCCCCTGCCCCTCCTCAATATACTGCAACCTCTCTCCCACATCTCCCCTCTCATACCACTGCCAATCCTCCTGCGCCGGAACATGCCTCTGCGGCGCTGTTAACGGCGGCCGCAACACATGGTGCTCGTGCTCCCTCACCGTATCATGTCTCTTGTCCCACGACCCAGTCGCTTGCTCCAAATACACCGGATCATTGTACTTGCTCAGTTCCGAGCTTGAGGAACCCTCCAACGACCGGTGGTTATACGTGTCTTGCTGATGTTGATTGTCTTCGCTTGTGATTCCAGCACCAGCACTCGCACTCGCACTCGCACCACCACCGCACGTCGTGTAGTCATCCCCGCGCCACCTCTCCAAATTAGCCTCCATCTCCCGAAGGTGCAAGCAATCCTTGCCTGCCCAATCGTCGATAATGCCCGCGATTTGAAGGAAACCCTGTGTATGCCCGCTGGATTGCTTTGAATTCCAGCCACACATGACAAACATGAAGCTGTGCATCATTTCGTGCAGAAACGTGGATATTATGAGGCGTCGGTTGTACTTGGTGTCGCGGAGGATAGGAGACGATAACACAATCAGCGTTTCGAGGCCGTCGAAATGGGCGCTTCTTCGGACGGCCGTGGTACCTAGGATGTGATTATCGTACTTTGCTGCTGCGGAGTGACTCCAGTCCCAGGTGACACGGCGTGTAAGTCGTGAGGAAAAGAAGAGCTCGTTGGCGGCGGAGAAGATACTCTGGAGAGCTTCGTTGTCGAGTGGGAAGTCAGCGCCTCGGGATTTGGGGCTGATGAGGGCGCGGAGAATGCGCTCCGGTTGTGAGTCCGGATAGCGGCGGTGGTAGAGAGAGACGTGTTCGCGTACGAGGCGGGCGGCTTGGAGATCTTCCAGGAGAGGCGCGTCGGAGGGGAGGGATAAGTGGTGGTGATGGTGGTGCGCTGAGGTATCGGATGTGATGGAGTGGCCAGACTCGGTGCGCTCGAGGGTGGGTATAGACAGATTGGCATGGAGAGAATGGATGCCGGGAGACTCGGCTGGCAGGTATGATGTTGGTGAAGACGACCGTGACGGTGAAGGGGTGTGACGAAGGCCGCTGATGTGTTTGCGATTGTGTGGATGCATGTGATTGTGGATGTAATTGTGGTCGTGGTCGTGAACGTGAATCGGGTTGCGATCGCGGTCGGGCTCGTGGTCGCTGCCTTCGCGGATGACCAAGAACGGGAGATTGTGAGCCGGAGCTGACGACTCGATCTCGTGGTGATTCAGGCGCAGATGTTGGTGTTGATGTGGTTGATGTGGTTGATGCTGCGGCTGCGGCTGCGGGTGTTGCATGTGGCCTCCGCATTCGTGATGATGCTGTGCGTGTCTATTACCGCCATGATGCCAGTAGTTGCTCGTCGCTCTATCCTGCCGATTGTAATAGCCCTTGTCGCCAGTGACGCCGGCGTCACCGGAGCGATGAGCGGCCTCCAGATCATGAAGTGGCTCGCCGCCCGTCTCACCCCAAAACGCCATCGAACACGCAACACCGCGCCGGAAATGCAGGAAATACCGTCCAAAGAGACTCGTCGATCGTGGAAATGGGAGAGAGCCGCTCAAAAAGCATGAAACAAAGTGACCGGACAAAAGATGGACACAGAAAAACGCAGGCTAGATCATTGATGAATGTCTCCGAGAAAGGGGGAAGACAGAAGACCAAGATGGCGATGCAGGAGGAGGAAGACGAACAGGAAGAAAGAAGATGAGGATGAGGAAAGGGGACCAGTAAAGTAGAAAGGAAGCAAAAGAGCGGTGGAACAAAGAATTGATTTGGAACAGAAGCAACAAACAGATGAGCAAAAACAAAACAAAACAAAAAACAAAGAAGCACACAGGGCTCGGCGTTATGAATGACAGCGTCGATCCAAGTTTGGATGCAGACGGGTAGCGGTGTATGTAATTACGTTACAGTCCCTTCTGGCGCGTAATTATTAAGGGCCAAACCGCGCGTCCAGACTCCAGAGTGACAACAGTCCGACGAACCGAACCACCTGTGACCTTGGTGCATGTAGGTACATTACCTATGTACATATGGAGAGAGGCAGATTCGCTTCAAAGCGGACCCTCTTCCGGCGAACGTGACGGAGACTCGGAGTCTCGCCAGTGGAGCTTTCGTCCGGTCAAGGTTCGATTACGATAGGACATACCCTAGTTTCAAAAGTCCAGGAAAAGGCAGGGCAGCGGACGACAAGCGAAGTCATGAAGCGAAGCCGATGTCAGCCTCCTGTGTAAGGTCTGGACTCTGGAGGCGCAAAGACAACTTAGACAAGAGGAGGAAGGCAGACAAGATGACGTTTTGTCCGTGACTCCGTATACACCCCTGGAGTCTGTTCCTTGCACAAGCAGCAAAGGCCCGCTTCCCGATCCTGGGGCTACCGGGGCTGCTGGGGAGAAGCAAGGAGGACAGGCAGGGGAGCTTACCTACGGTCCACGGAATACATACTACATACATATTCGAACGAAGAAGATGTAATTTAAATTTACCTTCGTTCGTTGGTCTTGATCGAGACCAAGGCCTCGTCGGGTCGAGGCCGGTGAATCTGCATTTCGGCATTCTGCATCCATCTGCATGCAGCCTATCTCCTCTTCACACACCTTCTTCGGACTATTCACGGCAGAACAAACTTGGTTGCCCGTTCTCAGTGCTTCTCAGTGCTCACGTCCGTGCGGCTCTGCATGTCCATGACTCCATGCGCGCGCGCGAAGCGAGGCGAAGCGATACACATGTACATATGTACATACAAAGGTACATACGGAGTAACACAACTACAGTCTACCTACATGGTTGAATCTCCATCACGCTACAGCCGCATCAACTTGCTCAGTTCAAGCCATGCGCATGCTGCATAACGCCCTCCGCCTGGCCTTCCCGCCATAAGCCGCTTAAGCACTTGCCGGAAACACCCGGATGTGTGTGCGTGCTGCATCGGTGAAACCTGCACCGCTTATCCAAAAAGAAGTGAGGAAGAGCAAAAAGAAAGAGATTGAAAAGGAAACGTGATGAATACGATGCTCCGCTTGTTCAACAGTTCCCATAATATGATTTCATGTCTCGGGTCCGTTACTAGTCCGTCGTCACATCAGCTGGGTTTGAGCTGCAAGGAACACGGCGCTTGCAAGTATGTACCTACGGAGAATTATTGCACTGAAACACGAACAACACTGTCTAACGCAAGTTCATGTACCTACCTACATATCTGACACACAGTACAGATATGTATGTACATGTATTGTAAGATGCCGAGGACTATCGGGATGAAGTCGCTCGAGGATGCTATACAGCCAGCCTTACACTACATAGATGCTGAGGCAATGCTTGTTTTACATGCAGATCAAGACATGCGTGGTGCATCTCTTGGCGAAAAACTGGACTCGTGGTCATGAACGAGGCATGGCAGTGACGGTAAAATATGAGCTAGGTACATATGTACATGCAAACATATGTACATGCAACTACTAATAACTAGGTATGTAGAAGTAAGAGTAACAGTGCGAGGCCTACTTGACTTATGCATTCGAGCACGCACCAACAAAGCCATCAACACATCACCAGCAAGCCATGTCGCAACAATCATGGTATTCCTCTGACTACCATAAACCTCCTCGGCTTCTTCCACCAACGTACCAATTGTTTTCCCGAAATAGACAAGCCGGCATGCCATTGCGTGATGCCATCCTCCATGGTTCGTCTACTGGTCTTTGTCCCACCCTCCTTTCGAAGCGGACCGTGTCAGGTGTAATGCTTCGTACAACTTCGTACACCGCGAACCCTTGGTCCCCCTTCTCCTGCCTTTCCCAGATTATGCAAACCCGGAATACGCCCTCAGGTATCCCATTCGCCAAGCCGTCTTTCCGATTGTTGTTATTCTATGCGTGTCTAGTCATCATGTGGCAGTGCTCTGTAATCATTTGATCATCTGCGACTGCGACACATCCAGACCTGGGGGTTGGCATCACAGCATGTACGGAGGTTGCAGGCCGGAATTTTGAGCTCCCGTTCAGACACCTTTTTTCTCCTCTTCTCTCGTCGATGGTACTTTTTGGTATATCGAAGATTGCCCTGAACACTTCTGTACGTAATAAGGGACACCCATCATGGCGACACAGCTGGGTACACAAGCTGGGGGCAAAACGCCGCCTTGTCTCCGAAGAGTAATCCTTCGCCCGTTGCTCGGCCACGATATCCCACGAAACTCATCGTAGACAAAATATTGTTTGCCGTTCCAAAAGGAAGCATCGGAGCCATCCAAGTATCTTTCGCGGAGAGCATTTCGTCGCGTCGTGCCGGTTCAACCTCGCGTCTTCCGATCTCTGCCATCGTGCCCTCCTTGTACTTTTTTTCTTCATCTGTGAAAGTAAACAAAAAGGATCATGAAATAGGTGAGTGCCGTCCCGAACAACTCAAGACCCATGTCCCCCCTCAGCCAGTCTCCCGATGAACTGAACTTCATCAGCCTGCCGCTGCAAAGCTTGCCGCATATTCTGAGAGTACCGCCATCTCTGTCCATCCTCCTCGGCATCCATCTCCGACTCCGGCCCCTCAAAGTCCCTCCCAGTGAAGAGCGGCGAAGTGGTAAAGCTCACCATACCGAGCTTTTCGCCAGTCCACAGCAGAATATTGTCATCATTGGGCCGGTCCTCCCCATCCTTGGACTTAGTTGAGACGATCTTGCGCGCCATATCATCCGAGGCAGGCATCGACGCGAAGAGAGAAGACGGCTCATCGGCATCACTGTGACCAACCTTGATGTGTCGGCATTCTGTCCATCCGTCACGCTCGAACCACTTGATGTAGCCGGATCCATCGGAAAACACAATCTTGCTGCCGTGGTTCGTGACGGACAGGATGGTGGACGAAGCAGCTGTTTGCCGGTTCTGCATGACAGAGTGTTGCAATGTCGATGTTTCGTCGTCAGTGCCACACGCCGAGGTCGAGCTGAGGCCATAGAGTTCGAGAGAGCCCTTTGATTTATATCCACCACCGGCCATTAATGTCCTGCCCCGGCTCTCTAGTTTTGCCTGGGTGACACGTTCGGGTGACATTTCGCCTTGCCGACGCAGTTCTGCATCAGTCGTGGAGAAGGGGTATGGTAAGGCAGCCAAGCTCTTTATGAGCGCGCCGGACCATATTGACCCCACGATGGTGGGAAACTTGCGGCGATCATAGTGCAGGATGTTTGAGAATCGTCCAGACACGTAGATATCGTTCGAGACAAGATTGTGAGACCCGGCTTGGGGGAGGTGCAGAATACTGATTGGAGTCGGCTGGGAAAGTGGTGCATACGGAGGGAGCGGCTTGTTGTCAAAGATGCTCCTAAAGATGTTGTTGTCCACGCACTCGGGCCCGTCTAACCGCTCGACAACGTCGCGCGTTGCCATGTATCTTGCCCGGAAATCATGGATATGTATGCCCAGTGACGTACCCACAGTCAACGGTATGCCTTGGTGTACGGCCGACAACGTGGTGATGGACCATTCGAAAGACTCTCGGCTAACGACTTGTAAGCGATTGAGGTCGACTTCGATGAGATCTAGGAGGCGACAGATTAGTCTCTGCCAATAAGCTCTAGCGTTTCCGCAAACATGTTTCTTTCTCTCTCTCTCTCTCTCTCTCTCTCTTTTGTTTCTGTCTCATTGCCTCATGCACACATGCTCTCTGCATCCGACGCAACTTACGACTTTGAACGGCAAAGAAAGCTCTATGACTATCGTTATCTACGGTGACGCACTCTGTGACGCCCGTGTCAATCTTTTTCGATCTCTTGCTGTTCTGGCTACCTGGACCGTCTATGAAGAGTATGTCGGGCTCGCTCGTAGCAACGATGCGGCCCGCCTGACCTCGTGATCCCTTGACATCCCACAAGCAGACTGACCCATCGTCCAACGGCGAGACGGCCAGCATGGTGCCCAGGCCATCGTTACCGTCGTAAGGACTGTATAGAGCCAGTCCTCGAGCTTCAACGACCGGCGATGAACCGCTCGTGCGCACTCGAGGAGCTTGAAGCCAATTGACACAAGTCGTGGCATATCGTTGAATATATTCATCGTACCATGATACATTCTCGCCAGGGAAATGAGGATCCCAGTTCGCCATATCCTTCGTCTTCCGTCGCTGTGCTCTTATAGCTCCAGGGCTCCCAGGATCATTGCGCCTTGGTAGGGTACCGTTGTGCAAGTGGCGAATCTCGCTCGCTTCGCCATTCGATTGCATCGCATCGTCTTGTGTCTGAGCCGGCTCGACGATGACTGGGCGTTGCATGCTGCGCCGAGCCTTGAGTAATCGGAGCCATGGCGACTTCTCGAAGCAGTGCAATTTCCACAACTCGTCGTCGAGACAGAGCTTCCGGAGTTTGCGCGATACAAGCTGCAGCCTGGTGAGTTGAGAGGGCTCCAAATCTGCATCATGTGACCATTCGTCGCGGTCTTGGTTAGCCCTGGTCTATAGACTGTTTTGTCTCTCTTTTTTTGTCCATGTCACACGCATGTATTGGGTAAGAAATATAGAACTGCACTGACTCCATTGCGAAGGACGCGAGAGTGAAAGCAGCAGAAACACACAGAAAAGTCAAGGGAGACATAAGCGCCGAAAGAGCCAGCAGCCTGCTCCAAGGGCTCACGTCAACGAAGGGGAAGTCTTACAAGTAATGATCTGGAGGATGATTTCATCCGGGAGCTCGTCCCACTGTGATGGACATGGGGAGTCCATGGCTCATGGTAAGTAGCAAGACATGAATGCCCGAAGAAGGGGATTCTCAAGCTTGAAAGACCAAATGAAGGAGCGACGATAAGATAGTAGAGAAGACTGAAGAGTGTCATGTATAGCTCTCGTTCTGGCGAATAAGCGGGATGTAGTCAGCGGGTAGTGGTGTGCGAGAAGAATGGAAGGAAAAGGTGCGGCTGGCTCAGTATACGAAGTACATCTGGTGGAGAGAAGTCCTGGCATCTGGGCTTCTGGATTGGATGGAGCTCGAAAAATGGAAGCCAAAGTTGGCAAAGCGAGCAAGCCATCTTCCGCATCCAACGCTGTGCAGACGGGGTTTAACGGATTCAGCCATAAATAGAGGCTCTTCTCGGCCGAGGTGCGCAGCATCATGCACCTTGCCGCCAAAAGAGCTCGTAACAGGCGTAATAGACAGCGGCTGCCACCAATCGCCGGACCTGATACGTGTCATATCCACAAGGAGATGGATTGGTGTTTTATATCGATGGGGAAAGGGATGGCGGCATCATGGACCGTGATGGACGAAACCTTCGTTCATCCCATGTTTCGTTTCGCCTTGATCCATCTCGGGAAGTGTTGTGGGGTGGCCAGACCAATCATAGCCCTCAATCCATTTTCCCTCTCTTCCCATGATCCATCTTGCCCCTCATCTTGGGGCCCCTCGTTTTGCTCTCTCAATTTGGCCCATGATGTCGCTCATCTTCCACCTTCGCCTACTTCTCTTGCTTGCGCAAATCTGCTTGCTTCCTCCTAATTGCTGAATCCTCCTGTATCGAGTCTGACATGTACTGATTCAGTCATTCCGATCACCGCTTCCATGAGTACCACATGGATGCACAAGTCAGCAGCAAGCAGCATTCCAGAGGTGCAATGTGCATTAGATGACAACAGGTAGTACAAGATGTGGTTTGTGCGAGCCGAGCACAAAACATGTCAGATTGCCAGGCACGCCTTGCCGCCTCATGCAATGCCAATTGCCTTTGATTCTCATACATCAGACTCGGCGTACCTACTGTGCTTCAAAGCATCCGCAAAGACGAAACGGCCGACGAGAAAACAAAAGATCCTGGCGCAGCAGCACCGACAAGTCTCGGAACGCGCAAGAAGCCTCAATGCACGGAGCTTCGACCTCCCCAGAACACCAGATGGATATTATGGGGTGGTTGAATTGAGTGGTGTCCCGAGCATGTCTCGAGCATGTGTTTAGGTAGTCCAGGTCATGCCATGTTGAGATCTTGGCACTCTTCACAGCCGCCGCGCGTCGATCGCCAGCAGCACGCCAAACGCAAACAGACGAGGTGAGCCTCAGGTGAGTTGGCGCGGAAAACCGGCAATCCATGAGTTTTGCCTCGTTTGATGTGCACACTCGTGCTGGTAAGAGACTTTTCTGAGCTAGGTACCGGAAATATGGCCAAGCAGTAGATGAATAGATTTACAGTCCACCGGGAAAGAGATACGAACAAGAACAAGTCTTTGAATGGAATATGCAGGAACCAGAACTCATTCCTTGGCGCCTTGTACATGTGTTTATCAATGTTATTTCACGTCGCGCATACAGGGGTACGATACGCGTGTGACTAACCGTGACTGCGAACGTTGCTTGCGCTTTCGGGTTTCGTTTCCCACCCACCTCCTCACTTTGTACATTTCACCTCACATCTCACAGTCCGGCAACTTAGTCAACACGACCGCCTTCTGTCGAGTGTTCGAGAACAATACCAAACGACAGCTTCCATTCATCCAGCCACAGCTTCTAGGTGGTGAAAATAGATGCTGAGCTTTAGTTTGGCTTGTTTGGTTCCTTACGAACGACTACTTATCACCACTTGCTCTCGAGTCTGACTTCTAGAAACGGCATTTTCCAGTTTCACAGCAGCTCCAAGGACCAAGCAGGTCTCCAAATACAAGGACCAAAAATGAAATCCGACTCCGGCGAGGTAAGCTTCTACCTCGCGTGTATATCATTCTCGTCGAAGTCCTTTCCTATCTACGAGGAAAAAGGAGAGGAAAAGCAGCACGAATGATTCCTGACCACTTTTGAGCAGTCCTCGCAATGGAGCGACGTGACCGAGGTCATCGCAAGCCGCAGGAATGGCTACAGCCGGAAGAGGCAATCGACGTATCTGCGGGATCCCTTCTCGGATCCCAGGCATGAAGACAAAGTGATCCAGTTGCGCAACTTTGAAGCCATCAACGCGTCCAGGTCCGAGCCTTGTCCCGAAGACTTTGTGCTAGAGCGTCCTTCGCGGAACTTGCGTCCAGAGAGACGCAGCCATACTGATAGCTACTTGACGTCGGCGTTTCAGGGTCGTAGAAAGGAAGACAACGAAGACGGAGAACAAGAATCTACCGACTTTGGCATGGATACAGCTACGCAGGCGTCGTCTATTGTGTCCTCGCTCGCCGAGCTGCCCTCAAGTCGGCAGACACATATGCAGAACACTGCCACCGCGCTGTCTTCGCAACAACGTCGGAGCATACTCGTGCCGCCGTCTTCGTACAACATGGACATGGACGAAGGCACGCCCCGCGCGGCTAAGCTCGTCACTCTGCAGAGGGTCGATGCAGGTTGCGTACGCACGTCCAGCATATACGAAGACGACATGGGCTTTCGGCACGCTGACGCCATCTTCAATTACAATTACACCTGCGACCCTATTGGCAGTACAAGAGCAAGTGCACCCAAGAGACGCCCCGCGACGCTCGGCTTTGAAGCGTACGGCGAACTCAAGCACAGCAACTCCAAGTCCTCAAGTCGTGCCAGCGTTGATCCATTTCGCTTCGACGGCGAGCGGTACTCGCCCTTTCTGAAACCATCTGCAGAGCGAGACGTCAGCAGAGCTCTCTACCAAGATGATAGCAAACTCACAGGCATTGCAACAGAGGGCACAGCCCAAATGCAAGCTTCCTTCCATTTGCAGTCACAGGTGCAGTCACAGCGAGGAGCACGAGTTCCCCAGCCGCCGGGCTCGTTTTATGACCACGCCGCCATCCAGTCGACTTAGAAGGTCGAGGATGCGGTCAAGGTTCCTGTTCGCAACCACGCAGCTCTGCCGGCCGCGACGGAGGAGCACCCCATCTCGCAGCAGCTCGACCCCCGCGACGTCTTGGTCGAGGAAGATCTTGCGGGAATGCAGAGGCAGCAAGACATAGACGACGACTGGCAGACGGTGACTACTGAGCAGACGCGTCCGCATCGGGCCCTGGAACTGACGTTGCGGCTTGACCGAGACGTAGGGAGCAGTCTCGCCGATGTCTCGAGCGCGCCAGACGACGAGTTTGACCAGTTCATCGGTGCCGCGAACAGAGAGTCTCAGTTTATATCTGCGCAGAACTACCCTCCTCTCCAGCGTGCTTTGGGAACCAACGTCGCCGCCAATCACCCTACCTCGGGGGCTCATGACACTTCCAGAATCCTCGGTCCAACAGACCGCTCCTGCCGTCAGAGCTACCAGAAACACCATCGGCGTCCAGCCCGCGCG
The DNA here is from genome assembly GCA_018360175.1 of Claviceps arundinis. NCBI lineage: Eukaryota > Fungi > Ascomycota > Sordariomycetes > Hypocreales > Clavicipitaceae > Claviceps > Claviceps arundinis. Next base: position 10,325 of record SRPS01000382.1, read on the forward strand.
GCCGCCGCTATTCGCCACCTGAGCAGGCGCCTCTCGCCGGATCTTCTCAAGGCGCAGATGCGGTATCCATCCCCAAGTTACGAGAGTCTTGGTTCCGACATCAGCAAGGACTATTCGCAAACTGGGCCGCAAAACCCTCGCACAGGCTTGCACGATCACGACGCGGGACATCAAGGGGGACAGGACTCGCCGCCGTATCGTAGCGACCACTGGCCAGTATCAACCCTCCGTCTCGATTCCCAGGAGATTCTTGGTCACGGGACTCATCCTGCCAATAACCACGGCAGCCCTGGCCATGCACCGCGGCCCTTTGCCACCGCGGCAGCAGCAGCAGCAGCAACAACTACGGGATCGTCCCTCCCACGTTTCCCCTTCCCTCTCATCAGTCTCCCTGAGGCTGCAGCTCTGCAGTCCCAGCGACGTGAGCGAGGCGAAGAAGACCATTCTGACCCAGGGCCTGCATTTGCCGCCAAAGCACGCTCCTGCACAGTCAGTACTACTTCAAGCAACGGGCTTTATACACCCGGTTCTCCCGCTCATGGCTCGAGCTGGTTGGGGAAGCCAAAGCAGGCGTATCGTCCACCACAACAGGCTCACACTCTCCGTAAGTGTCGCATCTCCAATCTCTTTGCAATGCAAATCATGCAAAAATTGAGAAAAGGGGCAGCACAGGATACCACAAAATGTTCTGATGACTGACAAGAGCCTCTTTTACTGAAATGTAGAACCCCAGCGATCTTCCGATCTCCTACGTCAAGAACCCCAGGGCTCCTACTTTCAGGCCTCGGTCCCCAAAAGTATCTCTCTCCTGAGTGCACGCTTCTTCCGCCTGAGTAACTTATCGACACGCGCTCGCGACCGTGGTGTCCAGCATCTCCGACCGGTGCCATCCGCCCAGCAGCGTTACTTCCACCACCATAGCTTCTTTACGCCGTCGCAGACGGATTTGATTCGCTCCGCCCGGGAGGATATCTTGTTCCGACGGCGGCATCACAGCGAGGATGATCCGCCGCAGCGGCTGATCTTCACGGTGATTTTGGTGCTGACGATTGCTTTTCCCCTCATAGGGCTGTTGGCGTTGTGGGGGAAGTTTGATGGGACGATTGCTTGGTACGCTCGTGGGGAGAGGGGGTGTTTAACGGGAGAGCAGAGGGCGACGCTGAAGCAGCAGCTTTTGGTGGAGGTTGTGTTATATCCGGCTTTGATCATTGCTCTTTCGGTGTACTATTCTTTGCATAAATAGGGCTATTGGGGGGAATATTGGTAGGTGTCGCGTGCCAGGCAGGATAAGAGAAGACAAAACCAGAGGGGAAAAGGATATTACAAGCGAAAAAGAAGAGGCGAAAAGGAAGGCGGCAGAAAGCCTTGAAACGGTAAGGTGGCGGAGTACAGCATTTATATTGCATGTATGAAAACGATGTTTGTCATGTTGGAATATTTGTTGCATCAAGCTGGGGCACATAACAGGTCACGATCAGTCCTCCGAATTTAGCACTACGAATTTCATGTTGAAAGACCTATGTAAGCACTATGGCATCACGGTGCCCATCAAGCAATTTATGCCTGATGACAACGTTCTCAAATCTTCTTCAACTGATCCCCATCATGATCCATTTGCAAAAGCCAACTCCAAGCAAAGTAGCCATCACGGTGATTGCTTACTTGCTTGACCCACTGTTGCTGCCACTGCCAGTCGCGTACGAGTTACCGTTGGGAGCAGTATACGTAGCACCTCCAGCACCGTTGTTGTAGTAAGTGCTTCCATTAGGGTTGGAGTAGTAGTACGATCCGTTGCTATCATGGGGAAAAAAATTGAAAACTTAGCCCAGTAACTGCCGCTCTTCACAACTCAGGGAAAGAGATGGGCAAGCAAGAAAGAAAATGTAACAGAATAGCAGATAGTTAGACATACGAGTTGGAGTAGTGGTAAGAGTTGGAGTTGGAGGCACTGCTCCCGTAGTCACGAGAACAATAGTGGTTGCCCTATATCCAAACGCAATCTGAGTTTTAGTTTTCGCCCTCCACTTTGAATGTCGCACAGGATCTGCAATTAATCGCTACTGCGGGGGTGGGAGTAAGGCTTGGTTGGTGGCTTGGCGTCGAGTCAACGAACCTGGCTGTTGGTGCCGGAGCTGTTGACGCTGTATTCCTTGCCCATGATGATTCTGGTTTGGTCTCGGGACGAGATGATCGTGATGAGTGTGTACTGGTGAGAGAAAGATGGTTTTGGGAGAATGAAAACTGTGTGTACTCCGTATTATTATACATATTAGATCGATGGGGGGGCTTGAATATATAGGCTAATTACAATCCCAGCAAAGCAGATGGCGCGGGGCCGGTGCGAACGGGCCACCGCCATGCATATGTACAAGTTGTGAATCGAAGTACATATGTACATAGGTACAGGCAGATAATGATCGTGGTATGTAGCAGTTGTGACCTGCGAACTAATCACGAATGATTCACGATTCACGTATGTATGTAAGGAGTAGGCCCGTATGTACCTATGTAAGAACATGAGACGCGCTTCGCAAAGGGGACAGGTCCGCTATTTAGAGCATGAAAATGGCTGCTCTTTCCCCCCTTTCGTATGCACGCTTATGTTGTTTCAACTTGTGACCGGCCGATGAGCTCGTAGCCGTTGCCGGTCGAGGCATTGCTGATCGCAAAGAGTTAAGTTCCGGCGAAAGAAACGTGACTTTGTAGTCTACACAAAAGAGCCTCTTGCAGACACAAACCATATCAGCTTGTTCATGTATTCTGCTAATTGTGTGATCTGAGGTATAGCACGTAGACGGTAGCAGTGTAAGCCTCATCTGGTAAGAAACTAGAGTGGCTACCCATTCAGCCGACTTCAAGTTATTATTAGCAAGTGACGTGGCCTTGATTGGAGATTGAGCGAGGCAAGGTGCTATTCTTCCAGCCATTGTGTGCCGACTTGGTACTACATAGCTACATAATACCTAGGGCAGCTAGTACCAAGTCACACAATGGCTGAAAGAATATTAGGAATGGTCCATAGGTACATACTCTCAGTGACCAATGTAGCGTCCTTACTGAGGCAGTTTGCAATTCCTTTATGAGCTCATCAGTAAACGGCTGATCTGTAATAAAAGGGTAGATCAGCCGTTTACTGATGAGCTCATAAAGGAACTGCAAACTGCCTCAGTAATAAGGACGCTACATTGGTCGCTGAGAGTACTTAAATAAATTAGACCTACGGATATACATGCACTTAAGTAGAGGAAAGTTTGAAATAGATAATTCCACCACAGTCAGATAATAGAACAAAAATACTTCAATTTTGGTGGAGAACCCTCCCATTTCTCGGTCACGAAAAAATGGGCTGGGCCGTCAGTCATTTGCGCTTTGCGTCCGAATCGTACCAAATACTGTTCTTTTTAATAAAAGGTTACACCCACGAGTACGTGGACGGTGGAATCCTCTGTGGAAACCGAAACTCAATTAAAGAGAGGCCCATTGTAACGCCTTGAACCACAATGCAACCTCACTTCTTCGAATGCGATTCGCGCCAGCGATTGATCTCATCTCCTTCCGTTGTCCTGCTCGCTGTGGTCGAAGTTCGAGCACGCTGGTAACGATTCCCGATTACAATCTAGTATTGCACTCTATCTCGATTCTATCGCAATAAAAACTTACAAGGCAGGCGACGGCGACTCCGTTGCCGACATCCCATAGACAGAGACGAGTTTCAGGCATGAGGACAGTCCACTCGTCGCTAGGCCAGAGTGATCGACATAAACAATTCTTTCTATCCATACATCATATTACAACTCATACTCATCATCAACCTCGTCCTCCAGCTGTTTAGCAGCGGCCCTAGCTTGTACCTTTCTCATAATACCACGAAGGCCGCGATGCCGAAAACTGTAGTTATTGGCAGCATGCTCTTCTGCAGCAGACTCATATGCCTCCTCGTCTTGCCTGCGCGAATCATCGATCCACGCCATCTTTTCTTCATCTGTCCAGGGGCGCTTCTGGGACCCGCTGGTGCATTCTTTGCCCATCTGATTCTAGGCCAGACACGAAACGTAGGCGCTCTTACTGTACGTAGTAGGAAGGTCGCGTGCCTTACGGTAGGCTTCGTTCGTTTTCGGAAGGCCGGGCAGCCGCTCTTTTTCGTACCACTTATTGCGCGCGAGTTCATACTGACCCTCAAGCCAAAGATACGCCAGGCAAGAACAATCCCAAACCGTATAAACCAACTCAGTACGCTACAATGGATCATGTATCCTTGGGCCGCTGCACTTCGCGATCCAAGCACCTGCACTACCCCTCACTGGGACTTCTTGCTCTTCTTGGACTTTTTCCTCGTCTCACCCATTTCCTCCTCGTACACTTCCGCTGCCGTCTGTCCAGCCTTGCGCTTCTGCTTGGACTTGACGC
>SRPS01000383.1:0-14714 GCA_018360175.1 Claviceps arundinis
GAAGAAGAAGAAGAAGAAGAAGAAGAAGAAGAAGAAGAAGAAGAAGAAGAAGAAGAAGAAGAAGAAGAAGAAGAAGAAGAAGAAGAAGAAAGGAAGGGAACTTGAGCAGGCGAGGGCTCGCAATTTATAGGCGTTGAATGGGTGGCAGTGATTTGTGCGTCAGAGTAGCTTTGTCATGGCTACATTCTCGCGTGCGTGAATCACGACATATCGGACAAACACACTCCGAGGAGAATATGATAGGCTATCAGAGACTCGTGAATACTCTCGCAGCTGTTGACAGCTCACTTGGACGCCTGTGAAGCGAGCGTCTCGTTTGTATAAGTCGCCACACCCACTCGAGAAAACGATATGTACCAATACAAACAGTAGAGAATGTAGAGAAACAGATGTGAAACCACCGTAATTCCACTCGAATGAATCGAGTCCTTTCTGGTGGTCATCCTGCGTAATCTCGAACTTTCATCATGTTCGACACAGATCGAAACACCCGCGCGGAGAGGCTATGCAAATGGTGACTGGGCGCAGTGCTTCGCAGCGAAATCTCACCTCGTCCGTGTCAACAAACGCAATTGGCTGGTTTCCTATTATAATGAGTTAACGCGCCACCGAACCGTTCACATGTGAAATGTGTGAGCACCATGATTACTCCATTCACTCTACATACCTATTGGCCGTTTCGTTCGTAATAGAATCGGTCGGTAGCATCGATGGAACGCTCACATTCCAACGAGTCGAAAAAAATATCGTGAGAATGGTTGTGCAGCACCGAGCGGCAACGGTGTGATCATATTGACCCCAAACGTCATAAGAATTGCCTGGAACAGTCTCACCTGTGGCCGCTACATAGTTCAGTCTTGCTGTTGATGGCCATCACGATGAGCGTCGGACAACCGGAGGCTGGAGCAATGTATGTCCACGCCGTACGAACGCAACAAACACACACACTCAAGAGTCAAGCGTCTATGACTCCAGCGGCATCGGCCACTGCTGTTCCAGAAATTGCCACCACATCAATTGCACGCCGTGTTCTTGTGCCATCTCTCTCAGCTGTTGGTCCCAGTATTCGCCACTGACTTTTTTCGTGTAGATAGTCTTGAGATGCATGACCCTCATTATCGAGCCAACCAAACTCACAAATTCGGATGTACTGTATTCCGAAGAATTTATTTTCAGCGTGCGCAGGTTGGGGAACGTGGCCAGGAATCGCAGCAGGGGCGAATCATGGTTGTTTTCGGCATCAACGGGGAAGTAGAATTCGTAGATACCCAAGGTGTGAATTGAGGGAGTCCCGCGCAACCATTCGTAACCTTTTAAATGCCAAATACTTTGTTCTTCAGCGGTGCCGCTTCCAGGGTCTTCAATGATGGTCGTGCCAGTTAAAGGATCGTCAAGGACAATCCTGCCTTCGCAATACATGTAAGGAAAGACAAGGTCAAAGGATGTCAACTGTTCAGCCTTGACGGCGTTGGAGAGCAATATTCGACCTCCGGCGGGCGTGAGAGGCAATGACGGCGTTTCGAAGGAACGCAGATTTTTGAAATTTGAATACTGGGTAACGTCGACACCAAAGATGACATCCTCATCCTTTTCGCGAAACATATTTTCAAATTCATCTTCGCGGAGTACAAGTGAAACGTGTTGTATTGAGTGTAGAGCCGTCAGGCATCGAAGCGTCCGACGCGTGTCTAGCGCGCTGGAGCTTAATTCTTCAAATTTCCCAGCGTCGAACCTGAGAACCTTTAGGTTTTTCCATACGTCTTCCCATCTTTTTTGCCGAATCGACGCGAGATCCCCCTCCAGATATGGTACATCGGGGCCGATCCAGAGCTGTTCAAGTTTGGGAAAGTTATTCGAGAGATGGAACTAGGAACGCTCAAGAAGTCAGTTTCGCGCTTTGACGCCCGTCTTTTTTTTCGTTATCTACAGGTAGCGGCAGGGCAGGAGTAGGAATGAAGTCAGGCATAGAGAGAGAAAAATGAAGAGAAATCCCAAACAGGAATGAGCGTCACCAAGGCGGAGAGGCATACTATAGGAAATGGACCGTTGTCCTCACAGCCACCGCTCATTCGCAAAGTCTTCAACTGGGGAAGATGAGGTGCCTTTCCGCGATACCATGACAATGGGATCCCCACGAAATTGAGGTGCTCCAAAGAGCTGGCAGCATTTTGGAGGAACGTCTGGGGGAATCCCCCTGAACGATCTACTTCAAGTGTGATGAAAGGAGAGTTCCAACTCGATAAGGAGACGTGCCTAAGTTGGGTCCATTTGTTTTGAAGTGCCGGAAGCGTCTGTCGTGATATCTGATGGAGTACCAAATGCTCCAGGCTGGGTGATGATTCAAGCAGTTGTGTCAAAATTGGTTCAGGGATGTCCAAGCAATTATCTATCACGATCCTTCTTGCACCTCCTTTTCCAGCCCAGGACAAAATCTTGTTGAGGTGGTCCGGGTGTGGCATCTGCCTAGGACACTTATAGGGAAAAACAATGTTTCTCCATAGTTTGCTATGGACGGGGCTCGTGAGCTTGCGAGTCCATTCCTTGGAAACGCGCAGAACCAGACTATCCCATGCATAGTATCAGCCAAAACAGTTTGCTCAACGAGTCAGTGCCCAATGAGACAAATAAGGGAGAGTGATTCAACGTACATGATTTCAATCCAGCTCAAGTACGAGAAGATCTGCGAGACAATCTCGGCGGGCAGGCGTAACGGATCTTGTCTCAAGATATGACGGTAGAGGGTGTACGGATGCTGAGTCCCGACTCGTTAGACACAGTTATAACATGCTGCGTGACCTGCCGCGATGAACTTGGCCCAAGTCTACGCGATCTCACCTGCGATTTGGGCAACAAGGTTGCGCCGCTCTCTTTGTTGGCCTCGATCCCAGCCGCATACAGTTCGCAAGCGTACTCCTCGTTCTTTTGCAGCCGTGCAAGGTTCCCCAGGCGAATGTATCCCTAAAGAAGGGACCCGGGACTGGTCAGTAAAAGGGCGCAGACCTCGAAAGACTCAGGCATGACATGACTCCTTACATCTGGAAGTCGTGGAGCCAGTTCCAGAATCCATTCGGTAGTCGTCACAGAGTCGTCGAGTCTACCCAGAGCCTCAAATATTGTGGCTTGGACATGCAGGGCCTGAATATGGTCCACGTTGTCGCATTTGCCAAATGTTCCGCCAACGTCGCAATGACATGTATACATTGCTTCTCTAAAAATCGAACCACCTTCGGCAGCGACCTTTTCAAAGTTTTTGCAGGTGCATCTGCGCCGTTGAACACCCCTGGCGCAGGGGCAGTTGTTCATGGCCTGTTTTTCACGAACGGAGGAAATGTTAGACAGGTAGTTACTTCAAGCGAGATGGTAGGCTGCCACGACAGCTCACCTTGGTAAGGAGTTCCAGCGCATGCTCGTGCTTCTTGATCGCGTTCTCACGAGCGCGGCGGCCAGACTCGACTAGATCACGCATCGTGGACTCGGGCTTGGAGACATCTAAGGCACGGGATGAAGACATGGCGTGTAAGGAAGATTGCAGAGCCCATGCATCGCGCATAACGTGGCGACGGATGGTAATCGTGATCGCGGGCGAAAAGAAGCACACAGTGGATTTCCTAAGGCCCTCAAGGCTATAGAGTGTTCGACCAGCAGTGGAGGTCTTGATTGTCGTCAGTCGTCGCACCGCTCATACATTCGTGTAATGACTGTACCTATGTACCTATGTACCATGTCACATGTGGTACCATCTGATATGCATGTAACCGGAAACCCCTTCTATTACATATTGTCCGGGGCTCGCCGGTAACAACCGTTGGTAAAATAACCTCACGCTCACACGCCAAAAGGTGGTTGAGAATGTGGGTTCTTTTTACGCCTTCAGTGTTACATAGGTACGTACCTGGCTCGTTCCCACTTCCGACTTCCCGAGAGGGAATTCCTCTACTCGTGAAACATAAATTGATTACGGGGCAAACGGACACACAGAGTACTTTGTAGCTATATGCGGCTCTGGTGTGAAGCCGTTTCTGTAGAGCGTTTTGAGAAATCATGAGCCAACTTACAGTCAAGTTAAGTGAGTCGCCTATGGTGATATTATAGTCCCTAGTCAATCACACAACTAAACATCATTTACACGCTCAGCATTCGAGCCTGCCATATTCCTAAACTAAATAAATATATCATCGGTATCCTAAGTAGTAGACTGGCGATCTTGGATCAAACGACGGCGTGGTCATGTGGATGCGATTATACACGCAGGATTGCTACTGAGCTCATGGTAACTTGAGACGCAACCCAATCTTGAGAGTGGCCCCTTGTTCGGACATTGGAGCCGGTATTCGATTCACAAGGGAAGAACGAAGTTGATCATATTCATGGCACAGTTCGTCTGACAGGAATCACAGGATCCTAATTCAGGCTCGAGTCGGCGAAAGAACCTCGGAGGTCGTCTCTGAAAGGAGTTATCTATCATCGTACATTACTCTTTCGCAGAAGAAGGCAGATCCCTCGCCTCTTTTCGTCATCGCGACAGCAATCTTAAGACAGAAAGAGCATGTAGCCAGGATAGATTTGGAGCGTAGGCTCGCTGGCCTCAATCTCGGCAACTATAAACACCACGCACTGATCGATGCATGCTTAGTGCACGAGTGACTGCACATTGCCAGTTGCCCTTTTTTAGAAGTCAAGGCACTGATTCGGATAGGGCAGGCTATACTCTGAGTCGATCTTAGAAGTTGATCTCAACTCTCTGAGTTTGGTCATCACAGACCGGAAACCCATGAGTCGCTATTTTTCTTGCCGTTGATCGCATGACGGTTAGGGCGGTAGGGCCTATCTTATTGAGGAAGCCAACACCAATAAGGCGACTCAGGATTCGAGGAGTCGACATGATCGTCAAAATAGGTGTGCAGCGCCGACGGCGGCAACGGCGGGACTTGATTGACCCCAAACGTCGGAGAATGGACTTTGACACCCTTCTCTGCGGCCGCTGAGTCGCTGACTCAAGCTTGCCGTCGCCGGCCATCATGATAGCGTTGGGCGGCTGTAGCGAAGTGACCGACGTCTGTGGCCGCCAGAAGCATCTATGACTCCAGCGGCATCGGCCACTGCTGTTCCGGGAATTTACTCATCAACTGCACGCCGTGTTCTTGTGCTGTCTCCCTGAGCTGGTCCAAAAATTCGTCTTCAACACATGTCGTGTAGATAGTCTTGAGATGCGTGACCCTCATAATCGAAATTACCAGGCTCACAAAGTCAGGTTTTCTATATTTCCAAGAATTTATTTTCAGCGTTCGCAGATTCGGGAACGTGGCCAGAAATTGAGGCAGGGGCGAACCCTCGTTGTTTTCAGCATCCATAGGAAAGCGGAATCCATAGATTCCCAAGGTGTGAATTGAGGGAGTCCCGCGCAACCATTCATAGCCTCTCAAGTACGAAACGTTTTTCTCTCCAAGGGTGTAAGAGTCCTCAAGGGGGTCAGGGCCCCCGAAAGAGATCCCGCCGGTGAAAGAATCCATGCGCATGAAAGGGCTGGCATAATGCTCCATGGGAAAGACAAGGTCGAGAGACGTCAACTGTTTAGCCATGATGGCGTTAGAGAGCAGTATTCGACCTCCGTCGGGCGTGATGGAGAATGAAGGCGATTCAAAGGAACGCAGATTTCTGAAATCTGAATATTTGGCAACGTCAATATCAGAGAGCAGATCTTCATCTTTTTGGCGAAACTGGCAAGGCCAGTTCTCTCCTTCGAGGGTAAGAGAAATATGTTGTAGTGAGTTGAGAGCCACCAGGTATCGAAGCGTCTCACGCGTTTCTTCTATCTCGTCTTCCAGTTTGTCAAGTTCGAGCATTTGGTTTATTTCCGTTTCTTCAGGTTCCCAATCGTGGAACTTGAGTACCTTTAGGTGAGGCCATATATCTCCCCATTTTGTTCGCCGAATCAGCTCGCGATCTGGTACCAGGAATGGAATATCGGGGCCAATCCAAAGCTGTTCGAGTCTGGGAAATGCGACCGAGAGAGAGAACTAAGAAGGTTAAACAATTTAGCTACTCACTTTAACGCGCGTCCTCTCTCCTTCTCTAAATGTGGCGACAAAGAGCACGAATAGAAAGTAAGACAAAAAGGAAGGCAGAGAGAAGAAGAAAAAGGAGGACAAAGAAATAAACGAGCGTGGCGAAGACTCTTCGGGATGAGGGAACATACTATAGAAGGCCGATTACTGTCTTCCGGGAGACCGCCTATGTGCAAAGTCTTCAACTGGGGAAGATGAGGTACCATCCCGCGATGCCATTGGTTTGGGATTCCCACAAAGTTCAGGTGCTCCAAAGAGCTGGCAGCATTTTGGAGGAACGTCTGAGGGAATCCCCCCTCACAATCTACTTCTTTGTAGATGAAATCGCGCTGACCTGATAAGGAGACGTGCCTGAGTTGGGTCCATTTGTTCTTACGCGCTGGAAGCCCCTGGGGTATCATCCAATGAATTTCCAAATACTCCAGGCTCGGTGATGATTCTAGCAGTTGTGTCAAGGTTGGTTCAGTGATGTCTGAGCAATCGTTTATCACGATCTTTTTGGCACCTCCTTCTCCAGCCCAGGATAAAATCTTTTTTAGGTGATTGGGGTGTGGCTGCGGATTGCAGTACAAATCTGGAAAATCAACGTTTTCCCATAATTTCCTATGAATTGGGCTCGTGAGCTTGCAAGTCCATTCCTTGGAAACGCGCAGAATTCGGCTACATTACGCATAGTATCAGCCAAGACATTTTACTCCACGAAGTACCCGATACGAAAAAGAGGTTTGGCGGATCAACGTGCAGAAGTTCAATCCAGTTCAGGTGCGAGAAGATGTCCGAGACAATTTCAGCGGGCAGGCATACCGGATCTGGTCTCGAGACGTGACGGTAGAGGGTGTCAAGTTGCTGATCCCCGACTGGTTAGGGACAAAATATGCTGCGTGACGTGCGACGATGAAATTTTGGACCGAAGGCTATATCATCTCACCTGCGATTTTGGCGACAAGTCTGTGGCGATCTCCTTGTTGACCTCAATCTCAGCCGCATACGGCTCGCAACCATACTTATCGTTCTTTTGCAGCCGTGCGATTTTTCCCAGACGAATGTGGCCCTAGAGTCGAGATTCGGGACTGATCAGCAGAGGGGCGCAGGCCTCGAAAGATTCATGCAGAACTGCTTACATCTGGAAGTTGAGGAGCCAGTTCCAGAATCCGTTCGGCGTTCTTCACAGCGTGGTCGAGTTTGCTCAAGGCCTCAAATGTTGTAGCTTGAAGATCCAGGGCCTGGATATGGTCCACATTGTCGCATTTGCCGAATGTTCCGCCGACGTCGCAATGACAAGTATACGTTGCTTCTCTGCAAATCGAACCACCTTCGGCACCGACCTTTTCAAAGTTTTTGCAGGTGCATCTGCGCCGTTCGATGCCCCCCCTGGCGGAGGGGCAGTTGTTCATGGCCTGTTTTTCACGAACGGAGGAAATGTTAGACACGTAGCTCCTTCAAGCGAGATGGTAGGCTGCAACGACTACCTACCTTGGCGAGGAGTTTCAACGCATGCTCGTATCTTGATCGCGTTATCACGAGCTTGGCGACCAGACTCGATCAGATCACGCATTGTTGACTCGGACTCGAAGGCCTCCGAGGCACAGGCTGAAGACATGACGTGTCGGGAACAGTCGGGTGTATTTGGAGAGCCCGCGCAAGGGACACGAGCTGGTGACGAATATATCGTGGTCACAAATGAGAACAGCCAAAGCCGATTAAGCCACAAAGTACAAAGCAAGACGCTCAATATCGCAAGAAGCAACAGGGCAGATCGTGAACGTATCACCGGCCGAGGCAATTTTACCCACAGAACTGAGAAACCAAAACGCGACTACGGAGTACGTACCTCCTAGGTACATACATATGTACTTTTCGACGCACAAACTTGAAACCAGGTATGTAAATTATTATCCGTCCACGCACCCTCTACGCCAGTGCCACATGTACTTTTTACTTGAACGCAGGAATATCACCAATTTCATCACCTCGCACACTCCTGTACTTTTGGAAGACAAAACTTGCTGAGATTACACTTTCTTGGAACATGAGCCCGAGATGACCTCGGCACAAAGGCTCTGTCATTCAAAGCCGGGCACATGAGGGGGCTCTGTCTGTAGTAGGTATGTAGGAGAATGAGATTATGAGAAAAGCAAAAACCCGATCGCCCAAAGAAAACAGCGTAAACGCAAACAGAAACAACCCAAGAAAATGAAACACCTGCCCGGAGAGGCTAGGACGGAAAGTGGCGTTTATTGCTCTGTTGGACAGGTAAATATGACACCGAGGGACAACCAGTCTGCAGTCTCATCTCGAACGGGGTCATTTCTTGATCATTGATGCATGATCCTATGTAATGGCGTACGACTTTCGTGCGAAGAGAATAGATCGATCCAAGGGTCAAGATAACTTTATTTGCTCTTCTCGGTCAACACCCTAAGGACAGGCCCCACCGCATGTGCTCATTTCCCATGGTTTATTCAAACGCAATTTCAGGTACACAAGCACGCACAAATAACACACATTTGAGCGTGTTCTATGCAATCTATGGCTCCAGGAGCATCGGCCACGGCTCTATCGGTAAACCAAACAATACTTGCACACCATATTGTTGTGCCGTCTCCCTCAGCTGGTCCAGAAATACACCATCGACACAATCCGTGTGAATCGTTTTGAGATGCGTGACCCTCAAGATCGCACCCACCACGTTCAAAAATTCAGGGGTTCTATACTCCCAGGAACTGATCTTCAACGTCCGTAGGTTGGGAAAGGTGGCCAAGAACTGCGGCAGAGGCAGATCTTCGTCCGTTTCGGCATCGAGAGGGAAGCGGAATTCATGGCACCCCAACGTGTGGATTGAGGAGGTACCGCGCAACCAGTTGAAGCCTCTCAAATGGCGAATATGTGTGTCTCTTTCGTAGCCCTGGTCAGGCCTCTCGGGGAAGTAAATGTCAAAGGATGTCAACTGCCCAGTCTTGATCGCGTTGGAGACCAATGTGCGAGCTCCTTCGGGCGAGATAGATGCGGAAACTCCAAAGTGACGCAAATTTTTGGAAGGTGGATACTGATAAATGTCGCGATCGGAAAGTAGACCATGACTGCCGCTGAACAGGCGAGGCCAGTCATCGCTCTCAAAGTTGAGAAATACATGTTGTAGTGAGTTGAGAGACATCAGGTATCGGAGCGATGAATATGATCCTGCTGCATGTTCATTGATTGATTGTAGGCGTTGAAAACACTGGAACTTGAGTACCTTCAGATGCGGCCATACATCATCCCATTTCTCTCGCCAGATCTCCACAGGCTCCAAGGCCAGGTATGGTATATCGGGGACAATCCACAGCTGTTCGAGTCTTGGAAAGGCGACGGAGAGATGGAACTAATAACGCTCAGTGAGTTATTTTCTCGCCCTCATGCGCGCCCCCTGGATCTTTACCTGCATGAAAACGAAGCAGAGAAGAAGAACAAGACAAAAGACTGTGGTCGGTAGACAAAACGAAGGAATAAAAAGAAAAGATGTAGTCATTGCAGCTCTTTGGGGCGGGGAAAACATACTATAGGAAATGGGATATAGTCCTCCTCGATTCTGTCACTGCGCACTCGCAAAGTCTTCAGCTTGGGAAGCAGAGGTAATGATGACGTTTCGCGATACCATTGCAATGGGATTCCCGAAAGGTCGAGATGCTCCAAAGAGCTGGCCGCATTTTGAAGGAACATCTGAGGGAGCCCCCCGGGGCTGTCTACTTCGGAGTGGTTGAAACTTCTCCAATCACACGAAATGATGACATTCCTGAGTTGGTTCCATATCTTCTTCGAAGGAAGCATCATGGCTGATTCCTCGCCTAGCTGCAATTCCAAATACTCCAAGCCGGGTGATGCTTCGAGTAGCTGCGTCACGAGGGCATCAGGGTAATACCTGCCTCGTACCACGATCTTCCTGGCACCTCCGTCTCCTGCCCAAGACATAACTTCCTGTAGCTGGGAGGAGGATGGCATCAGCGCGGAGGTTGTATGGCGTAGGGGGAAAACCATGTTTCTCCATAATCTTCCATGCACGGGGCTCGTGAGCACGCGTTTCCAGTTCTTGGAAACGCCCAGAACGCGACTATCACATGCATAGTATCAGCCGAAATAGTTTGATCACGATTCGGTACCCGATACGAGGAAAGGGGGGAGCGGATCAACGCACAGGATTTCAGTCCAGCTCAGGTACGAGAAGATGAGGCCGACAATTTCAGCGGGCAGGCGTAACGGATCTAGTCTCAAGGTCTGCCGGTGGAGAGTATGCAGTTGCTGAGCCTCGACTGATTAGAAACCAAACCTGTGACGGTGTGTCATGATGAAATTTGGCCGAAGACCGTGCCATCTCACCTGCAATTTGGGAGACGACTCAGACGATTCTTGGTTAGTGAACCTATTTGCGTCGATACCAGCCTTATACAGGTTCCGAGCATGCTCTCCCTTATTTCGCAGCCGAATAAGATTTCCCAGACGAATATATCCCTGAACTCGGGTCTGGTCAGCAAAGAAGTGCCAGTGTTGAAATGCCTCAGGTAGGACTGCTTACATCTGGCAGTTGAGGGGCTAATTCCACCATCCATTCGGCGTCCCTTACAGCGAGGTCGAGTTTGCCCGTAGCCTCATACATTGCAGCTCGCAGATCCAAAGCCTGAATGTGATGCTCGTTGTCGCACTTGCTGTACTTCCAGGGAACATTGCAATTTTCATGATCAAGCATTGCTTCCTCGAAGATCGACTCCCCTGAGATACCAACTTCTTCATAGCATTTGCAGGTGCATGGATGCAGTTCGATGCCTCTGGCGCAGGGGCAGCTCCTCATGGCCTTTCGTTGATATGAAATGGAAATGTCAGACACGTCACACGTGGTTGCTTCAAACACTTTCGGATTCTGCCACGAAAGCTTACCATGGTCAAGAGCTCCAACGCACGCTCATAATCTTTGGTCGCCGCAGCATCACAGACGCGGGCCGCCGCGGAAGAAGCGCCGGCCGACTCGAGTTTCACGCGGCCAGACTCGACCAGATCTGCCATCGCGAGCTCAGGATTCGGGGCACGGGATGAAGACATGATGTGTAGGAAAGACTGCGAGAATCTCGCGCATGATACATATGTGAATAGTTAATATCAAGAGGCAATACGGCGTATGTACTCCGTAGATACGAATATGTACTCTCCAGGCTTGGCAGCTTGTTTCACGCGTCGCCGTGACACGACGTGACATTTGCCTTTTCCAAGTTTCCACCAGTCTCCACCCACGTGGGTACCTAATGTATCTATGTACCTCTAGGTACTGCCTCGTACGGTGTACAGCCACACTGTACCTACCTACATAAGGCACTACTGTACCTACTCCCACCTCGAGACTTGGTCAACCCGATATCGGAAATGGGTGTGCTACGAATGGCTGGCAGTTGAAGGCCTTGAGACCCGGTGGCCGAGGCAATTTCGGAGGACGCGTTCGGCTCACCTTGGCCACGGCGGAGGATGCCACGAAGCCTGTCGAGTTCCGGCTCATCAGCGCCGAGGTCCGGGATGACTGACACATCGTACCCAAGATCATCATTCTCGATGTCGGCAACGAGATCCTCGAGATCCTCTGGCGCGACCTGTTGCGTCTGAAGTTCAGCGTTCACATCGCCGTCGTCGGGCAATTGGCTGAGAGCATCCTCATCGATCGTAACGTCGGTATACCCACGATGGTTTGCTTTCAGATGACGGAGCCATGCGGCAACAACCGTACGTCGCACGCGGAGCTGGGTGCGGAATTGATTGATCATGTTCGGCTGATCGGTTTGGTTGCGAGGCCGCAAGATGAGAATATCGAGCTGTCCTGGCGGCACGGGCAAGCGGTGGTGCATGGTCGGCACGTTCTTCGGGAAGCTGATGATATGACCGCGGTACTTATACTGCGCGCCACGATAAGTCATCACCTGCATTCGAGTGTGCACACGCGCAATGAACCACTCCTCCAGGGGGGTGAGGGGTCCGAGGGCTTCGAGATGCTCAGGAGGCTCGCCGGGATCAAGCTCATTCGCCTCGGACCAAAGCGCAGGCAACTGGGGATTCTTTTCTCGGAATGCATTATCATCCATACACTCCTTACAGACGCCCGTCCGCCGGTCGAGTTCAATCGTGAACCAGCGTATGAGGCATTGCGGGCACTCCGTCAACTCGTTCTTTGCGAGGGCGTCCTTAAAATTTTGCAGTAGCGTCTGGTCGGCATCCGTGAGGCAAGGCATATCTAGCTCGCCATCGACTTGGACGGGATCAAGAGGTAACCCTGGGTGAGGCACGTCCGGCGGGTGATTTGCCGGGGTGTGTGTCGTTTGTGAACCATTGCTAGATTCGGTCTCGGTTTCTGACTCGTCAGAGACTGTTGGCGGGTGATTTGCCGGGGTGTGTGTCGTTTGTGAACCATTGCTAGATTCGGTCTCGGTTTCTGACTCGTCAGAGACTGTTGGTGGGTGATATTCGCTAGACCGGGCAGAGGGCGCGAAGTCATCGGTCTCGGCTTCTGACTCGTCAGAGACTGTTGGTGAGTGATATTCGCTAGACCGGGTAGAGGGCGCAACGGATTCACGTGGCTGGGCTGAGGTTGGTGTCGATCTATATTGGCTAGGCCGGGCAGAGGACGCAATGGATTCACGTGGCTGGGCGGAGGTCGGTGCGAAGACGTCGTCAAGATCAGAGCCGCCACTTTGGCGAAGCGTTGGTGATGCTGTAAACTAATTGCCCCTCGCATATATTTCAGTCGCCGTTGGGGTAAGTGACGGGGGTTGTGCATCAGGATCTCTCCTGACAGACCGATGGAGGCGCTGTATCTGGTTACGCTCGTTTCTCGCTGCTCCCTGAGACGAAGACTCGCCTGGACGTGGTCCGGGGGGGTAGAAGAGCAGACCACCGTTGTCGGCGCGGGTGATGAAAGTACTCCTGATAGCCGGTCTCGTCGGTGTGCGTGGCCTGGGCCTGATGGCGACAAACTCTGCGTGAGGAGGCCCGGCCGAGTATCTCGACGGCGTACGTTCTGCTTGAGGCGACTGTACGTCGGCGATGGGGCGCTTCGGTGTCTCAACTGTCGGCGTACGTGGGACCGATGACAATGGCTATACATGAATTAGTTGTGAGTATGACATGACGCGTAACAGGCGCAACGAACCGATGTACCGTCTTCATTGCGGTCGTTAAGCCGAGCATACTGTGCGCGTTTGGCACGGCAGGCATCACATGCGAGAGTTATTCTGGAGCCGCCGTTCGCGTTCCGGCTGTCGATAAATTCATCGGACGGTTTCGTAGCTTTGCACCTGTTACATTCCTTCGTTCCGTGTGGTGTGCTGGGAGGCATATTGTGGCCACACTCCATTATGGGGCCAGGATGGAAGAAGGCAGCGCATTCGACAACGAAAAAGTTTCAATTTTGATGGATTTGGATGATTGTGTATGGTTGAAGATGGTAGAGTTGGGCCTTTGTTGATGGAAGTTGTTGTTATGCAGACGCGTCTGGGCGGTGGCGCGTTTACGCATCCAACCATCTAATTGGCCAGGTACGGAGTACTTCCCAGCCTTACCTAAGCCGTATCCACACTTCTCGCAGTTTTCCCCCTCTGTCCCCCCTCTGTCGCCCTCTTGCCCCTCACAAAAAAGCCTACCCTGAAACCGGCATAATTGTAAAGCCTCGCTTTACTTCCTCATCATTACAGGAATCGTCGCCTACCCTGAAACCGGCATAATTGTAAAGCCTCGCTTTACTTCCTCATCATTACAGGAATCGTCGCAAATTAGTTCAGCTTTACTAATAAAGCCTCGCTTTACTTCCTCATCATTACAGGAATCGTCGCAAATTAGTTCAGCTTTACTAATGATGGCGCAGAGGAGCCGCGAGGAAGGGGCTATGTCATGGATTCGAGCTTTGGCTCGTCTCCTTCTTAGTGTGAGAGAGTGGGGCGTGCACATCTTTGTACATAGGATAGCATCAGGGGACGAGAAGACTTTTCTCTTCTCTTTCTCCTCACTAGCAGGTCCCTCAGCCCCGGAGCGCAGCGAAGGGCCGCTGGGGGACCTCGCGTCGCTTCGGAAGAGCAGTTGGGCGGGAAGTGTACCTGTGCAGTGACGGTGTTGCCAATGGAATCGGTTCAGTTACAAAGTTACAGTGGCGTTGGTGGTCCCCAATCGGCCCTCCGCTGCGCTCCGGGGCTGGGGGACTTCAGTGGAATCAGTCCTGTTGCCAGTGGAATCGTCCAGTTCCAGTGGAATCGTCCAGTTCCAGTGGAATCGTCCAGTTCCAGTGGAATCGTCCAGTTCCAGTGGAATCAGGTGAGTTTCCAGTGGTGGACGGGGGTTACAGAGATGGCCAGTAGAATGGCCAGTGGAGAGGGAACGATCCGGTGACAGAAAACGAAAAACGAAAAACGAAAAAAACGGAAGCGTGAGAACTGTGCTAGTGGACTTCCAGTGGACTTCCAGTGGACTTGGCAGTGGAAGGGGCCCGGTTCCAGTGGTGGGGGATCACGTGACTAAAAACGGAAATCGTGCGACCAACATTCTCCAATATAGTATAGACTAGCAGGTCCCCCAGCGGCCCTCCGCTGCGCTCCGGGGCTGAGGGACCTCGCGTCGCTTCGGAAAAGCAGTTGGGCGGGAATTGTGACT
>SRPS01000384.1:0-14642 GCA_018360175.1 Claviceps arundinis
CCTGTACCATGAGAGCCGTCTGCCGAACGGACCCGTTCTGCCGGTACCTGATGTAGAGATATCCTGGGTAGTGTAACTTTGTAGGTACATGAAGATGGTGCAGTGTACTTGCAAATTGACTTTTGGTGCTGAAACCCCTTTATGTACACTGAAGGGAAGGTAATACTAGTCGCACACCCTCAGGAACCCCATTTGTACCACCTATCCCACTTGTAAGTTGTGATATGTACCTTCTATTCCAGATCTCAGTCACCAGCCACCATTGTGAGTTCACATCGTCACATGTAGGAGTATGTAGGTACCTACGTGGCGATCGCACAAATGGGAGTTTTGCTACTCATCTTTCTTCAACGAGACCAAATCTGCATCATCAGATGACAGAACGTTCAACGCCTTCGGATTCGGAAAGACGAGTCACGACACTTTTGTCATCACGATGGAGTGGCCACGTCAAACTGGGATTAGGGTCCGTATGGTACAGCGTGTCCGGCTAACGATTGAGGCTGGTGCACCAGAGAAGTAAAAAGAAACAAGAAGAAATAAGGACTCAGGAGCGTGGCGAGGATTAGGAACCCCGCGGGGTTGATTGCGCAACGATCCGGCCCCTAGGATCTATGTAGATGGGGTGCGGTTACCCCAGAAATGCAGGGATGATTGCAGGGAATGCGGCACGTCCTATCAGCTTCAAGCTTGGACTTCATCCCAAGTCTTGTAGATACACTGTTACAACACTTAGTGGCTTGAGAAGATCTTGCAGTTCTTCCGATCACGATTCCACGAAGCAACTGAATGTGTTCTCCAACACTTCTGTCGTGCGACGTGAAGACATCCTCTCCTAGAACCAGTTTCGGTGTTCTGTCTCTCTGGAGTCTGGACTGGTACGCTGAATTCCCCAGTCGTTACTTGTTCTGCTCTGAACCAGTTACCAAGAGTAGGTGCATATGTATATGATATTGGTCGCCTGTAGGCTGTGTTTATTGTTGCCATGGAGTCATGGAATATCACGGTCAGTTAGCTCGCGATTACTTCGTATCTACAGCGTTGGGATCGCCTGTATTCTGTGCATATTCTGGTTCAAGACGGATGAAGGGTGAAGAGTACATATGGGTGAGAATGGTTTTGTATGGTATCGGATTCCAATCCAGACTTACCCAGTGCTGTTATCCTGTGGGTAGAAGTTTTGAACCTCCTTGGCCAAAAAAGTAGGTATACAAAAGAGACATTATACAAAAAAAGAGACCTGAAACAAAAAGGAACATCAAACAAAAAGAGATGCTAACATCAAGAGATGTTATACAGAAACAGGCCAAAACATGCGGGGGAGGGGGGGAAGCAATTGGTAAAGATTTCTATATTTGATAAGTCGCTCAGGGATTTATTGATGTTTGGTTAATGAGGGGACGGGGACCAGAGTGACTGGGCTTTTTGAGGGTTAAGCATTTCTCTTTTTCCGCTATGCTCGTTCATCATCCTTCTTTTTTCCAACTCACAAAGAACCCCTTCGTAGCCTCAACGGTCAACCTTCTCAGACTCATCCTCCTCAGACACCCTCATCTCAGATCCATACGTCAAAGAATCAGACTCATCCCCCTCAAGCCCCAAACACCCAGCCTCAGCACCGAGCTCATCGTGAGTCTCAGCGTCTGGGAACCCCTCAATCTCAATCTGATCCGACCAAACAGGTGCTGGTTGCATCGCTATGCAAAACAAGACCTCAAACAAAAAGGGACATTGAACAAAAAGAGACGCTGATATACAAAAAGAACAGGCCAAACAAGCATTTTCCCTTTTCTGCTATAGCCTATGCACAATGCTCTTTCGCCACTCTTCTCTACTCCAACTGACAAAGAACTCCTTCTTATCCTCAACCTTCTCAGGCTCATCCTCCTCATACTAATACGTCGAAGACTCGGACTTATACCCCTCAGGCCCAAAACACCCAGCCCCAGGCCCCCAGCACTCAGCTCATCGTGAGTCTCAGGCTCATCTTGGAACCCCTCAATCTGATCCGACCAAACAGGTGCTGACCGTCCTGACCGTGCTGGCCGTGCCGGTTGCATCCACAGGTCCGACATACGCCACCCTGGACGAGTATGATCCTCGACCTAGTGAAGAATCCAATTGAGGCAGTCCGGATGACAAGGTGGAGCTAGCTCATCGATGGGGTACTGTGGGATGTCACCAGGGTCGGCCAAATGCTTCACCTGTGCCAGGGCGGCGGCCGTGGGTCTAGTCTGGATCGTAACCCGAGGGTCAGAGTCCTCCGACATGACATTGCGAAAGGGCCGGGGGGTCATGGAGTCCATGACGTGGATATTCGTGACAGGGCTGGCCCGGCTGGGTTGGTTGACGACGCCGATGTTCCTCGCGCGGGAAGCATGGGCGCTGAAAACCATGGACAAAGGAGCGGTAGTCGGGGGACCTGAGGGTGAAAAGTGCCACTGTGCCAATGCTTTTGGCAGAATAAGCTGTTTTGAACACCTGTTAGATCTTGACTCCAGAGTCTCCAGTTGAAGATTGAGGATGTTTCTGTACCTTGTTTTGTGTAGGATTGCAGTTGCAGTTCAACTGGATGGCCCGCAGGCTGAGGCAGCTGTGCTTGTCTTATAATGGTGGTGGAAATAAGTTGAAGGCGGCCGTGAGTTTAGTCTGGATCTTAACCTGAGGGTCTTCCGACATGACATTGCGAAAGTACCGGGGGGTCATGGGACCCATGATGTGGACGTTCGAGGCATGGCTGGGTTGGTTGCCGACGCCGATGTTCCTGGCGCGGGAAGCGTGGGCGCTGAAGGCCATGGAAAAAGGAGCAGTGGTAGGGGGACCTGAGGGGGCGAACGGTGGATGAACAGGTTGGGGGTGAGGGAGAGGGAGACTGGCTTTCTTAGTAACCATTGTGTTATGGTGTTATGGCGTTGGTGGTGATGGTGATGGTACTGTTGGTGGTGGTGCACTGGTGATACTCGGAGAGTCGGATGCTGCTGGAGGGTTGTTTGCTTCCGGCCTCCCTCCCAGCGGTAGCAACGGCGGTGTCTCCATTACTCGCTGGTCGTCAAGTCTCGTCTTCGTTCTGGCCCTTGGGCACTTGGTCGCATATGATGGCGTATCATTTCATGCCCCTTGGAACCAGCTCGAAATCCTTCCCTGGTGGCAATGCTTTCATGCGCTCTTGCCCGGGCTCCCGCAAGATGGACGAAGTACACGACTGAAGCGATACTGTCGTGGAACGGGCATAGGAGTAGCACTATTTGCGACATAATTACACACCTGCCCCTTACTGTACCATTAATTAGTGTGACGATAGTGAGGTGAAGAATGGAAAATTAAGCAAGCCTTTTCATACCTCTGCCAGTGTAGCAGAGACGTCAATCACCTTCAGCTCGGGGCATCTCTCCGTCTTGTCACCGAGAATAATAGCTAACATCATGTCAGTAAGATACATGCTCGAACGATGATGAGTGGGATCCAAGGAAGACGTACTGTTCGAACTTCGTGGCGAGCAAGCGTTGTCACGGATCCAGCGGAGAACAGAAGGCTCAGCATAGAGATTGTTGACAGGAAC
This sequence comes from Claviceps arundinis, assembly GCA_018360175.1. Lineage (NCBI taxonomy): Eukaryota > Fungi > Ascomycota > Sordariomycetes > Hypocreales > Clavicipitaceae > Claviceps > Claviceps arundinis. The sequence goes on from SRPS01000384.1 coordinate 3,560, forward strand.
ATCAAAGAAGCCCTGGATTTGCAGAGCGAGCAAGTCCACTCGTTTTTGTGCCGCCTGCCTCAGCTGAGCGAAGATTTCATCATCGACGGATTGCATGAGGTAGTTTGTGTCTCCTGGCGTGGTCGCCAGAAATGATGAAGGTACGACAAGACAAGAAAGTAAAAGAAGATATGTAAAGCAGAGGATCAACTCCCCAAGAAAAGACATGAACCGGACTGAATATTAAAGGGAAGAAAAACAACAAGAGGAATCTAAATACATATGGAGATTCGGTCCGATATCTCAGAAGGAAAGAGCAGCGAATAACAAGCGAGGTTGCCTCGCGGCACCCACCACTGGTCACTGTCAAAAGTTGGAAGGAAGCGACCAACAGTACGTCTTGCAGAGGGCGATGGTGCGCAGGTAGAAGCTTCAAGGCAGGCTGGGACATACAGTATATGTACCTACCTACATAGCAGCATGAATCAGGTGTGTCAATTTGGCCCGTCGCCAACTCGACATGGTGTTGGGCGACGTGCCAGATCAGAAATCATGTCATGAAGCACGTGATGGTGGAGATCGTAGTGGTACCACTAGTACCACTACCAGGTACCTTACCTCTGCGTAATGTACAAAATGGGAAGTCCGAAGGGACTACCTACGGAGATGAAGTCGGATCCAGCTGCCTTGTCCTAGTGTTCACTGTTGACTAGGTTACTGATACTTTTCGTTTATACAACTGACAATCCATAGTTTTTAGTAGTTCCATCTAGGCATTCATAGCCATTTCATCCACACCGTACACGGGCAAGTTGCACTATGTTTGCCTCGAGACTCGAGTAAAACATCACCATGTTCCACCGAATAATGAAAGATTTTTTTTTGCTTTACTCTTGGCCATGTTCTTGCCCTGCCATCTGGCGTTAATTAGAGGTTGAAAGTGTATTGGAAACAGTCTGCCTTTGGTATTGATCTTCATCAGGGGCTTGTGATGGTTCACGGCGGCTTTACAACGTCCAAGTTTCTCTTTTCCCATGCTTTTCAGACCTACATCGGTCTCAGCTCTGTTCTTGTGCTCACTTCATCCTCGCCGAGAAGCGAACCAGACAGTCAATTCACTACAGCGGCGTCACATATTCTCCTCCCTTCCACCACGGCAACTCATATTCTCAGACGGACGACATGTGCTCCCGGACGGGATCCGCCGTATAGACCGTGGTCGTGGTGGTCTTCACGATGCCACCCCTTCCGGCGTAGTACGCCAATGGAATATCCGCCGAGGCCTCCGCCTTTTGAATGCTTACGTCGTTGCCAAAAGCGTCAATGTCGGTGCCGGTGCTGCTGCTCTGCATGCCACCGCGCTGGTTTTCCTCGACGATCTGTACGTGCTTTTTGCATCGAAATCTGCTGGCTCGCTTATGGAGCTCGAGCGGCTGGTGGCGTATCCCTGAGCTGGTGACTGATTTTCGGACGACCTTGGCAATCATGGAGGCCATGGTCAGCTCTACGTGGAGCTTGACGATGTATACGACGGGGGCAAATTGCTCGTAGCTAGCAGGGAATCGTCAGCGAGAGACGCGACATCACAAAGACCGTGGGCGTATCGTGTAGTGTGTACCTATGTATACACACGTATATATGTACAAGACAGCAAGAGAGGGGGTAAGAGAACTCACAGATATCTGGACGGCAGGTTCAACATTCCCAACAGCGCAGCGTCCATGCTAGTGGTCAAAACAACGAGCACGCAATTGAATCTGAAGAGCGGCCAGTACTTCTTCAAGCCATGCGAAATCAGCCGATAGCGGACCAGATACAAAAAGGTCCCGTTGAGGCTGAAATCCACCAAAAGGAAGAAGGTCTTGTCCACCATCTCAAACACATCGTTGAGTCGCTTCTGCGTAGGCGTCGCCTTGGCGTCGTACGCGGCGGGCCAAATCACACAGACACCGACGTTTATGCAACCAATCATGCCGAAAAGACACCATTTCAACAACCGCGCTTTGCGCTTGTTGATCATGATGAGACTGACGCGATTGGCAATGATTTGGGAGAGAAGCTGAGTCTGGATGGCCCAAAGTGCGACTATTGGCGAAAGAAGCCCCCAAAGGGACACGAGTCAATAAAAGAAACGATAAACGGAAGCGAAGAAGACGACGAAGAGAGGAAGGGAACAATCGGGGCAGAAAAGCTTGCCTTCCGCGAGCCGTGGAAGTATATAGCTTCATCTTACTTGTGCCAAAGTACAGGCCGCTGCTGCCGGGTATGACTTCCGTGAGATACAAGTAGGTCACGATGGCAAAGACAAAGTTGACCATGGCCTCGATCCATATCATGTATAGATAGGCATTCTGGTATGACCGCGCCTGGGCTTGGCTGATGATCTTTCGACTTTGCCGGACAATCTTGACCAGCGTCAGCGGGAACACGCCGATAAAGATGCCGAAGTAGATGGCTGCTAAATCGATCATGGTGGTTGAAGATGTGAAGATACTCGAAGCGGCATCAATTCCAGTGTTTTCTGTTTTCTTGCTTTTCTTGTCTGATGCAAATATACATTACATACACACGCGCACATGCAAACTCCCTTTCCCCTCTCCGATGAATGAGCTCGGTGTCGGTTCACGGTGCGGACCAGGCAACAGAGGCATGCGGTCCGATGCCGTATGGTATTGTGTTCGGCCCAACAGCATCGCTGCCTCTTGGCGAATTGGTCTGTTCACCGGTCTAGTTCACACCCCGACCTACATTGATGTGTGGAGGGAATAGAGTCGACCACCGAGACAATGATCTCGACCTCTGTATTTGGTGGGGAAATTGCTGTGGCTGATTGATTGTATATTGTGTGGACGCCTTTTTGCTGCTCGATGTGCTAGCTCAAAGCAAAGGCGCCTTAAGCTCACTTTCAGCCATGAGCCGGGACCACCATACCAAGCACCCGGGCCATGCTGACGTTGCCGTCGCTTGCTGCCAAGCTCTATTCCAAAAACACAGGTATCCCGGCAGTCTAGATGTCAAGACTCAGGAGTTAGAACTCAGAACCTTGGCGTTCAGTCGCCCAACGTGCTGGTCAGTGGCAGGCTGCAGTTCTTCAACTTCCAGGCGAAACTAACACGCGCCATCTGAAGACTCCAATCGAAACGTAACAGTGGACGAAGCAGCCGCGTCTTTTCACCGATGTTGTTTGGAGTTGCGAGCCGGACTCTCGGCTCTCCATTCAGGTACCCATTTTCAGAGCCTCTCATTGATAGAACTTCTTGGTGTGTTGACATGTGGCTTTGGTCCTTGACTCCTTGGTATCCTCCGTGTGGACCTCCGTGCCATTGTTCGCGCACAGATCAACTCTGCGGGATTCGAAAGTTACTTCGCGGGGTAGTCATGAAATCGCCGTACACGCAAGTTGAAGCGGCGACAAGTGATGAGCTGTGCTGGACGGTATAACCTCGTCTCTCATTGACTGCGCTGTTTCATTGCGGCTATGGAGCTCTGAGGAAGTGCATTTGTCTGGCAGTTGCCTCGTGAGCCGTAAGTCGTGAGTCGTCCAAGTCCCACGATCGGCGAGGAAGACGTTCTATTCTGGATGCGGTCCGGGCCAGGACGCCGTAAGTTTGATGGGTTGTATCCGGCGCTAGAAAGTTGAAACCCATCACAAAAGTGCCCGCTCGACGTGCAGCATTTGATCCGTGCCAGACTAAGAGAAGGATGCATCGCCCCTTGCATCCATCATATCTGACTAAGTGCTGTAACCGGTGGTAACAGGCGTATGTTGCTTAGAGCAGCTCGGCGGAAGTGCGCCACACGGAGTCGATCACATTCAGTTGACGTTGAAGTCGAGTCACGAGTTGTCTCCGACCCCTGACAATTTGCCATATTTGACTCCACTCAACTGCACAGCGCACTTTACTCGGTATGTACATAGTGCCTGAATCGATGGCATGTGGTAGGTACCTATTGCCATGAGGAGGGAGAGATGGTCGCATGAATCATGCAGTCGACGGAAAAAAATATAGTTGGAAAGTGTGTGAAAAGCCGCGCCGCAGGGGAATCGAAGAAGAGGTTTCATTCCTGGAATTGCAGGCAGGCACGTGACCTGATCATGCTGCAGGCAAGAACCGTCTGGATGGCTCCGTGGACTTTAAGGTTCAACCAATGATGCCGTGGCAACTCGTGGGATCCCGGATTCCAGCATTCAGGCAGTTGCGATCCCCATGCATCCAGCTCAGGCTGTGAAGAGGGACGAATCGGCCAACGATGCGTCTCACGGCCGAGTGCGGGAGCAGCCGCTCGGACGACCGGCGATGCCATCACAAGTCCGTCTCCATCGGGCATATCGATCTGCATCGATGCCGTCTGCGTCCGAGAGCATGCCATGCCTTGTGCAAGCATCACAAGACGGGGGAAAGAAGACGTCAGAGCGCTGCTGTACAACTGTGGGCGTCTGCTCCAGCCAATGCAACACTGGCAAAACACTCAGCCGCGATTCGGACGGCCTCTACCTACGCAGAGTGGGTTGACAAAAAGAAAAGGCCAACAGGCATTGCAGCAAAAAGGACAGCACAAGTGACAAGGGCAGCACAAGGGGTAGGCTGTAGCACAAGGGGTAGCACATGGGCAGGAAATGGGCAACAGATGGACAAAAAAATGTCAGCAAAGGCCAACGCAAGAGGAGGATCGGTGATCGGTGATCGGTAAGGGCCCGTGAGGGGTCGACGTGGATTACATAGGTACTCCGTACACGACCAGACCATGCCAAAAAAAAAACAACCCAGTCTCGTCCACCGTCCACCACAGCGAGGCCCTTCCTCCTTTTCGTCTTGAGCCGTTGCTCTTGAACTGTTGTTTGATCCCAAGGAGTAGCAAAGACGATCGGCTGCAAGACTAGCACTTTGAGTTGCCAGCATCCGCCCTCCCGTCCCTACTCCTGCGCAAAATGCGACTAGCCTCGCGAACCAGCCGCGTCCACCACGCCAGCCGCCGTTGAGAAGAAGCGAACCATGGTAGCCAAAATGAGCGGAGCGCGGCCAAGACGGCTCAAGAGCGTGCCTGAATCGGTGCGCGAACGTGAAACGTTCAAGTAAGTCATGGAGTCATGGCCAATTTATTCTCGGCTTAAGGTACCTACTTTAAACAATCCTGACGGACGGGGCTGACGGGGCGAAACCTACGCGATAGATACTACTCGGCTCTGCGAACCGGCGCAGCCACATCCAGTGGGAACGGTCCACCACGCACAATTACAAGCTCGACTTTGACAAGCTCTGAGCTTACAAGCTGCGACGATGCTGTTCTCACCGCCCTTGCTCAAGCTGGTGTCTTTCAGACAGGCACTGATCGATCGCTCATCTCCCTATTCGACGCCAACCATCAATACATTGTCGCGGAAGCAACGGCCTCATCGCGTTTGGTGCCGTCTGTGAAGAGCGAGGATTGTCAGGAACCCCTCTGGTTATGTGGCACGTCCGTTCTGCGCAGTCATGGCGTGTGCGAGTACAGTCTTCTCGGCGGAACCGCCCATGGCTCTGCGGACGACGCGACCGCATCGGCCGAGGAGCTTCCTCTCACCATATCAGACGACTTGGTCACCGATCCTCGGTTCCGTTCCAGTCCCTACTGCCAGCCGGGAAGTTTGTGTCGCTTTTACGCCGCGGTGCCCATTCGAACCAGGCGCGGGATCAACATTGGGGTGTACTGCGTCCTCAACGAAACACCTGGCAAAGCCTGGACCGAACACAACACCCAGACGCTGCGCGATATCTCACGGCTCATTATGGATTATCTCGAGTCCAAACGATTGGGAGAACTGCATAGACGAAACATGCGCATGACTCGGGGCCTGGGTTCATTTATCGAGGGCAAATCAACCTTGTCTGGCTGGCAGTCTGGCCCTTACGAAGCCGCTTTTATAGATTCACCCGCCATCGAGGGTGCCCTCAACGCGAAGCAACAAGCCGAGGAGGAGACACAGACCGAAAGCTCCGTCACCACCTCTCTGTCGAGATCATCTGAGCCATGCTCATCACTATCAACATCACCATCGATGTCACAGCCATCGTCGTCGCCACCTGTACAAACCTTCCAAACATCTTCAAGTCGTACAGGCTCCTCACGATGCGACAACAAGCAAAAACCTACCGCAAACGGTCACGGCGTGTCCAACTATGACACTCCGACTAGCGTGTTCTCCAAGGCTGCAAACATTATCAGAGAGTCTACCGAGGTTGAGGGCTGTGTCTTTCTAGATGCGACAATGGAGGGGTACCGTTCGCCATCACAGACTATGAACGGATTCGACGAAAACGATTCTTTGGCCACCACAAGCAGTAGTGACGAGAGCTCAGATCCTGGGAGTGGCAGCGCACTTTGGTCGTTCTGTGGCGTGCTTGGGTATTCCACTTCGGAAATGTCCAGCATCGATGGGGATGACCCGAAGCAACTGGCCACGGCTCTGCCGCAGAAGTTTCTATCCAAGCTCTTGAAGAGATATCCCAAGGGGAAAGTCTTCAACTTTGATGCAGACGGTGTACTTCAGACGTCGGATTCATCTGAAGACGATGGGAACTATTCATCGTCACCGGACTCTATAGACGCCGCGAATTTAAAGTTAGTCGAGGCCCCTGACAAGGCAGCTCATATCAGCAGCACACGAGCCAAGATTCCCAAGAAGCCGTGGGCTCCTCACCAGGAGGGCAGCGTTTTGTTCAAAGCCTTCCCTGGAGCTCGGAGTGTGGCTTTCACACCCGTGTGGGATGCAAGAAAAGATCGGTGGTATGCTGGCGGCTTCATCTTTACCAATATTCCCACACGGAGTTTCACAGTCGAAGGCGAACTGAGCTATTTGAGGGCCTTTGGGATCCTCACCATGGCGGAGGTGCTACGCGCCAACGATGCACAGGCAGACAAGGCCAAGTCGGATGTGCTGGGGTCTCTTTCACACGAGCTCAGATCGCCTCTGCATGGAATTGTACTCAGTGCTGAGTTGTTGAGCGACACGAAGCTGAGTGTCTTCCAAGGCAATGCCGCCCACACGATTGACGTGTGCTCTCGTACCCTTCTCGACACGGTAGACCACCTACTGGACTATTCCAAAATCAACAGCTTTCGGGGCAAGAATACTAAATGCAAGAAACCCATGGGATCTAGCGGGGCAAATGGGGAGAAGAAACTTGCGCCGATTGCTGTAATGGATGATGTAGTGACGACTACGCCGACGCCGACGCCCGCAAATACGAACACTACCACGACACGGTATGGTGAAAAGAATCTCTCCTGTAACACTCGACTAGACCGTCTTTTAGAGGAAGTCACAGAAAGCGTCTTCGCTGGGTACACTTTTCAATTCCTATCCGTCTCGCAGACGGCTACCGACCGAACTGAGCCGATTACTCGCGACTTGATGGCCAGCCAGCAACTACACCCCCTACAAGCCATTGTCAAGTATGACCCCATGCCAGCAGCCGCAAACGGAGGCCCCAGCCAAGATTCCAGAGAGGTATCAGTCATCCTATCCATTGATGCCCGACAAAACTGGTCCTACTTTATTCAAATTGGAGCCATCCGGAGAATTGTCATGAACATCTTTGGGAATGCCTTGAAATACACAGCGCGCGGCACCATTGATGTCTCCCTCACACAAGAACGACGCTGCATCCACCGCGGCAGCAGGAAAGAAAATGTGGTTAACTTTACGGTTCGCGATACCGGCAAGGGTATTGGCCGCGATTTTCTTCAGCACGGGCTCTTCCGGCCGTTTAGTCAGGAGGATGCCTTGACGCCGGGGACGGGTCTTGGCCTTAGTCTCGTTAAACAGATTGTGTCGCAGCTCCGTGGGGATGTCTCGATACGCAGTCAAGCCGGCGTCGGCACAACGGTATCGGTCTTGCTTCCGCTGGAACAAGTTGCGCAGTCTCCGGAGAGGCCTCTGCTGGGGGGCTCGGACGATGATCAGGTATTTGAGGATCAGGTGCGGGATCTCAAGGGCCTGCGTGTTGGTATGTCGCTATCCCATCATGGGAGCAGCGGCAGTGGCGGCAACAGCAATGGGGGCATATCGGACTGGCAGAAGTGCGTGCCGAATATCTGCAGCGAATGGCTCACGATGGAGGTTGTGCCTGATATTTCCAGCACAACCAAGGCGGATCTTTTGCTGTGGTCGTATGATGCGCTGCCGAGTGTGTCGGAGGATATGCAGGCGCTGGCGAATAGTCCCAACGTGGTGCTGTGTCCGAATGCGTTGGTGGCATACCGTCAGTCCAAGTTGTTTGAACTGGCAGGATGTGCTCCTGTCTTTGAGTTTATTTCTCAACCGTATGCCATCCTTTTTCTTCATCCCCTCTGTTTCCCTACTTGCTCACCATCTTCTTGTCCCCCTTGCAATCGGTTTCATATCTCATTGAATACTGCTAACTAACCATTGTCTACTAGAATTGGCCCAAGAAAACTGGCCAGGGCACTACTCCTCGCCTATACGCGCTGGATGAGCGTCTCTGAATCATCAACAAGCACCTACACACTCCCCCTAGCAGCCTCACGACCCCATGGGCCACGCAGAACACAAAGCTCCTTCACCATGACAAATTCTCGCATCTCACAAGATACCCCCTTTCCTCATCAAACTCAAACCACCACCACCGTCTCGACCCCCACAGGCGATGACGACGATCACGATCACGACCACGACGGCAATGACAAATCACTCTTCCCCCCCAACGCAAAGGATGTAAACCCAGGAAACCTCCCCACACCAGGGGAGTCCCCCTCCGCAGAAATCCCCACCGCCCCCGCCGCTACCAAATTCCTCCTCGTCGACGACAACCACATCAATCTCAAGGTCCTCTCCACATACATGAAGAAGCTCGGCCTAGAGTACGACACGGCCGTGAATGGCAAAGAAGCCGTAGATTTATTTTGCGTAGCCCCCTACACGTATTGCTGCGTCTTGATGGACATTTCGATGCCAGTCATGGATGGGTTCGAGGCAACGCGATGTATCCGCGCGCATGAGGACCATGAGAATATGCAGCGTGTGCCTGTGATTGCGCTTTCGGGATTGGCGTCGGAGGAGGCGCAGAGGGAGGCGCTGGGGAGTGGGATGGATTTGTTGCTTACGAAGCCGGTTAAGTTGAAGGCTTTGGGGGGGATATTGGAGTCGATGGGAGTGTTGGGTGGTTGACGTAGGTACTCTGGAGTCTGTAGTGCCTGCTGTACGGACTCGGAGTAGGTGCATTATCATAGAGGCTACATATATACCTACGGAGTATGGGGAGAGGCCATACGGAGTATATATGAGATGGGGAAACGGGCATAAGATGATGGGGAACTTGACCAGGTTTGAATATTGCGATGAGCGCTGCTGCGAATTTTAGCTTGCGGCGTTTTTTTTGTTTTTTTTTGGGGGGGGGGGGGGGGGATTTTGTGGCTCAGGCGTATGCCCATTGCCTACCTAGGTACTGAGGTACCTTATTCGCACCTACCTGCCTAAGTTTAGCGGGAATTGGCATTGCGGTGGGCGCCGTGTTTTTCTGGCATTTATTCTGTAGCGCAGCGTCCATGGAAATCAGTCAATCTTAGACTCCGAACCTTGATGGAACGATTTTGATCGCATGTTTGTTCCCTTGTCCGCCCCTGGTGCGTTGTGACAACTTGTGAGTTGAGTTCTCGCCTTCCGCACGAAAAGGGGATTGTTGGCGGCGGGGATACGCCCATTGAGGAAGCTGGAGGCTGAAGCAGAGGAGAACAAGTTCTGGATCTGCGTTTCTTTTTCTTTTCCAGTGCAATGCCCTACCTGGATAGGTAGGTACACCGTACAGTACCTAGGTAGGCATGGGGCGTGATTCTGATTCCTGAATACCTATATGTATGTACCTAGTGATCTGCACGCACCAAAACGGACCCAGCGTTCGCGTTCGCGTTTACGGTGGGACGATGTTAACGATCCGTAAACTTCTTTGGCTGCATCTGCCATCTTCCATCTGCCATCAAGTCACATGTTGTCGATCTGTGATCTGTGGACTGTCGTTCTTACGTCTCCGTATACCTATTTTGCCGTGGTGGATAATATCAATCTTGCCTGCCCCTCCCTTGATGGACGTTATTTCCTATAATAGCTTGACTTATTACTCATCATCGTCATCGTCTTCTTTCGCTCATTCTTGAATCTTGATTACATATTCTCTTGCTCTCCTTCTTCTTCTTCTTCTCTTCTTGTTCCTAGATTGGTAATCATTCTTCTCGGGCTCCTCTCTTAACATCTCGTGTTATTTGCCATCCAAGCAATCCTCCTCGGTCCATATTCCGAATCCTCAGAATTTCCCTCACCGACACGTTCCAACGCAACCCCGTCCCCCGCGAGACACGCATACTCCGTAGGGAGAAGGATGCGTATGTAGGAGGTACCTATGTATGTACCTATGTGTGTATGTAATCACGCACAACCACCCGTCCCGACCAACCCCCCCACCAAACGCCTTTCGATGGCAAAGTGAAGGACCCTGAACGGGGGTGTGTGTAACTTGTACGTATGATGTAGGTACCGAAAGGGAGGGGGGGGGTTCAGAAAAAAAATTCCAAAGAACCCCTCAAAGCGGACACACGAATCGCGATGCACAACATGCGAGCACAGCACGCACAAAAGAATCCCAAGAAAAAAAAAGAAATACATATCCAATTTATCCGCGCGCGACCCCATGGGCCATCCCATTGTCATTGTCAGTGTGCCATAACAAAAAGTCCGCGCCATCGTATGTATTGTACCTAGGTAGTGTAAGTATGTATGTACCTAGAGTACATAAACACGCCTATTCTGCTTTGTTGAACACGCGTAACCACGCTAACCTAAAATGGAGGTATGTATCACTGCACATAATTTTGTATGCAGATATACTTCTTCTCACCAATGTATCTCTTTTGTATGTAGATATACCTCTCTTCACCTATGTATGTGTCTCTACATACAATTTGGTATGCACCCTATACTTCGCCTCATTCCTGCTGTCTTGTAAGTTGTTGCCCATGCATTTTGAACGTTTTCCCCTCATGTACTCCTTGTGATTGAGCAATGCAGTAAATCAAAACAGTGAGTACTCGGTGACCATCAAATTATTGTGTT
>SRPS01000385.1:0-14539 GCA_018360175.1 Claviceps arundinis
GATCAAGTCTATCATTGCCCTTGAATGGGATGTGTTGTTGATGTCTCGCCTCCCCGCCAGAGTTGTTCTACATCCTCAGAGCCTCATGTTACGTCTCGCAACCATGGCAGTGGCAGCACGTGTCCCCTAACTTCCAGCCACGCGTTTTCAAAAATGTCTCCATTACCATCTGTTCTTTCTTCTCGAATCTCATACTCCTGTTGATCATCCTGCAGATTGATGGCCCCAGAAACTTTGGCGACTGTCTCGCTCGCAGCTTCCTTCGCTTGTCGCCGTCATTTGCGAATTACCTGATGCTTCATCGACGTGTCATCGTCACTCTCTGACTTCCTCATGACAAGCATGTCTTCACCATCTGTAGGTCGTGACGTCTTGCCGTTCGTTACTCAGACCGTGTACGCTTCTTGCGTGCAGAATAGGAATCCTCCGGGAGTCGTCTCCTGAGAGACTGTCGAGCCGGAAGTTCAAGTCGCCGAACCAGAATGCAAAATCCTGGTCGCCAATCTTCTCGCCTTCTACTTCTGACACGCCGGCGTGCACAACGGATCGAAGTCTGTTTTGCTGATGATCTGATCGATACCCAGCAGCTCCAGTCCAATCAGCCCAAAACTCGCATCGCTAGCCAGATGGCAGTTGACGAGAACCAGGCGGGACATTACGCCTAGAACAAGCGACCCGTCATGGTGTTTGAATGATGTGCTCTTTGGCGGAACGCAGAACTACGACCTCTCGAAGACTGGAAACCCGAACGTCAATCCGAATAGAATTCAGAGCTGTCCTCGATGCCCGCAGAGATGTTTTGGGCGGGGTTAATGTTGGCGAACGCGCTCTCGAGTGCTGGGCTAGGTCGAAGCGAGCGTTCATGTCTCAACCTTGTTATGTTGGAATTCTCGAAAGCGCACTCCGTACATGTTCGGATGGCGCGCAACTTGCAAGAACAGCTCAATTGAAGCGAGGGTGACATATCACGTGACGGGGGTATAGGCGACGGGTGTTCAAGCACAGAGGTACCTATGTAGCTTAGCATCATCATCATCATCACAAACACCCATTACACCCCTGCATCAGCATCCTGTCTTATGCTGCATCCTCACAGAGTGACTGCGATGCGAAAAACTATGGAAAGCCAGGAGCTCAACGTTCTTCAAGCTTTCGGATGGAATGGCATGTCTTGGGCTAGAACAGATTGTCATCGAGTGATGCGGTAGCCTATTTACATTGTACTTGTCAAAATGACGGTTGAAGGCGCGACGACCGACGATGTTCTGTCCACTCTAAGCTCGTGCAACACGGGGCTCGGTGAGGTAAGATGATGATCATTGCATTCGGGAAGTACGATATTTTCAATCGAGTGGATTCAAAGGCATCGTCCTCCGCTTGGCGCAACAAGCGGGCGAAGAATAAGGAAGACGTGACGGTATTACAATTCAGTGTTTAATTCGCTGATATACAGATCGTAACTTTTGGTGCCCTCTGGGATTATCGCGGTCCCCTCGCCCAGTTGGTTCATGTGTTGATCGAATAACATCTTTCCGGCGGAAATAATCTCCACGGATATGCGTCTGTTCAGTTGGTTGAGGAGTTGCAAACTTTGGACGTAATACTCATAAACCCACTCGCCGTTATCCTTTTTGACCCAGTGGAGCGCCATAGTGTAGGTAATTTTGAGTCCGTTGAATATCGCGGCCGCCGGCGCATTTATTCTCGGTAATCCGATACCCGGCATGCTAATGCCGAGGGCTCTCTTTTCTAGGGACTCGTCATGTCGTGTGATTCTGCGTCGGGACAAACACGTCAGTCATACGATGGTGGCGCACAATGCAATGCAGTCTTTCCCCCGCAACTTGCAAGAGGCGCCGACGACTTACTCGTGGTCCGCAAGGACAGCCTTTTCGAGATTGAGTGACGCTTCGTCATCAACGGCCTGTTGGTCTGCAGGACGATGGACTGGTCCGATGGCCAGCGCCAGAGCTCCAGAGGCAAAGGTGAGAAGGGTGAGAAGTCTCATTTTGATGATGAGATCAATGATGAATGCGAGAGTTACGAAGGAGGAGAGGTGGATGTCTAAGTCTATTTTGAGTGAACAAACTGTGGACCATACATGTATATATATAGATATAGCAGTTTGAGAGATATGAGAGGCCCTTCATCACCAACCGGCTCTATCAACGCGGCGGCGCGGCTGTTTCGGTAGCAGCGAGCACCGATGGAATCCGGAACTGTCGGACGCTACTCTCTAGCCCTCTTACAATGCGCATGAAAGTACGCGTGTCATTCGACGCGAACGCTCATCCAATTTCGTTGACTTTCTTTACCCAAGGAGTTTACAAGTTACATACCCGTACCTCTTCGCATCACTGTATAAATACTTCTCGTTTTCTTGCTCTTGGGATGGATCTTTACGGAACTCAGTCATCACTTTCTCCTCTTTTTGTTAGGTCTCTTGACGTCTGATGAGGACTGCCATGGACTTGATCTTGTGTTCGTGTTGAACAATTCGTGTTGGATCTTGGTCCTGTTTCTCTTTTAGCGCAGGGTGACGGATTCCTACATACGGAGTAATAATGGCCATGGTCAAAAGCAATACTCTCTACGGAGTATAGGGGCTGCTGCATGCCGCGAATGGTCTGATGATGCCAACAAGGATTCATAAAAAATAGATACATGTACTCCGTAGACGGAAATACGCCTCAAGGATTTGGGCAACCGCCTCAGCGCTTAACCTGATGTGGACGTGGAAGTACATATCACGAATTTTTTTGTAATTGTACGGAGTGTGTAGGTACTAGGTACACATGAACTTCAAAGGTACTTCTTCTGATTGTGAAGTCTACGGAGTAGGTACCTGTTTAGGCTATTGAGCGGTTTCAATTTTCCGCGTCGCGCGAATCCTCGAAATTTGCCTTGTGCTCGCCGCATTCTGGTCCTGTCATGTATGATGATGTGCGTCTCAAATGACACAGGCAGATAAAATTAATGTGTACTCCGTACTCCGTACGTATGTACATAGTTGTGCATTTAGCCGCGGAGCTGCGCTTGCGGCTTTTCGGTAAGTTTTTAACTCCGTGGGACTCGGGAGTCATGACTTCTTGTGCCGTTGGTATCTGCTTGTCTTTTTTTTTTCTTTTAATTGCAGTCTACGGAGTACGGAGTACATATTGCTATTGTAAGTACATAGGTATAGTCTGTTGTGCGGCGTGCCTACTCTTATAGTCTCGTCATACTCTGTACATAGGCTTTTGTTGTCGTCTTTGTTGCTGCTCCGTACTCTTCAGTCTTTTTTATCACGTTGTGCAGAGTCCAGACCCTCCTGCACTGCCCTTCCAAGTTCCCGGACTTCACGAGTCACCGGACAGCATTCTCCGCAATTCTTGGGCTCCTCTACCCCGCCAAATTACAGGGAGAAGAGGTACCTATCCGTACCTCCATGTAGGTACGTACCACAGGCTATGTACTGCCTAAGTCAATTGCCCGATTCTTGCTCATTGAGGAACAGAGATCAACTATCATTGCAATTTGCAATTTGCAATGGATCAAACTGGAGGCCATGGGGCAGGCCGCAGCAATCTGAGATGGCCGGCGCAGCACTCAGAAGAGGCCTGTTTGATTCGAAATACGAAAGGGAATGACTAATAAGTGACGGACAAGGAAGGGCATATCTTCGGTGCAGAGTCCACAACACCAGGGTACCTAATGTATAAGGTACCTATGTACCCCAAAGACCAACGGAATCGACGTGCACCAACTTTTGTGGAAATCTGGACTTTGTTTGGCCAAGAAATTCTGACTGAGCTCTGTCCTCTGTCCTGACTTCCTTATTACTGACCGTGGAAATGTCTGCGGCTCCCATAAAATCAATGGCCCCCATGCTCAGTAGGTATGTAATGTATGAACTTGGAGACGCAAGGTTCGCACATGGACAACTGATCTGGCGCAGAACTTTCCACGAGTGTATGGCCCAGGTCATCTGTCCTCACTCTGAACGCGCTTCACTCAAGCCTGCTACAACTCTTCATGGCGGGAAGTGACATATACAGCCGTGCCACGTCAATCTCTTTCTGCAAGTGATCTATGTATGCGGGTTTAACACAAGCTTGGTCTCTTCTATCGGAATAATCTGCCTGGCGTCCTGAGAGCTCAGGCCTCGCTATCTGCGCTGGCGCCGCACCGCGGTTGCAGCATTGCTTGTCGAGATGAGCCAGTAACGCTTCCAGCAAACCCGCAAAGCTGTTCTCCCAAGATAAAAGATTTCCCACCCCCGACTCTTCGTCCAGCGTTGAAAGTAGTCGGTCAATGACCCTTATCATTGCATCCCGTTCGGGGCAGGATCCGAGGCCGGATCCGGGAAGGGGCATCGCAACGTCGCTTTCTTCCCCTCCGTCGTCTGCTCCTACGTCTTCATGACGCTCGACCTCCCCTATCTCATTCAAATTATCCCTAAACTGACTCGGCAAAAAGAAATACGACCTCGTTGCAGCATCCCCGAGATCGAGCTCATCGGCCTCCAAGGCGGATAAGAAATACGCCATTTCTGCAATATCCTCGATCTCTGCGGCGGGTGAGACAAACGAGCTCGCTGCAGCATCTTCAGGATCAGCATCTTCAGGACGTTCGGACACTGCGGTGGAATCGGACCATGCCGATCTCGGGGTAGCATATTGCCATGCGCGGCCTAGAAGCGCCTGCAGCCTCGCATGACGACGTTGCAGGCTTCGATAAACAAGACCTCTGTGGACGTCGGAGATCTTGGTCGTGCCGACTCCTTCGCAAGAAGGCTCTGTTGACATCGTGTAGAGGAAGACTGCGCTATTTCTTCCAAATTCCGTCTCGAGGCAATATTCTCCGTCTGAACCCTACGTAGATATTTGCGTTGATTGGTCGGTCACCGGCTGACTGAAAGATGATTTTGCTCTGATGTGGCAGTTGGGTAAACAGTGGATTATTTAGTAGGTAGATGACTTTGGTTTTACAAGAGCACATCGACCTTTGGCGCTCAAGGCTTTTATGGACAGATTTGAGTGGCATTGCGGATTGCAAGTCTGTTGCGAGAGGAACAGCGACAGCGAACGAGAGTTTGCACAGAAGACGTTCTCGCCGCAGTGCATCGTAGTTTGAACACAATTTGAGAACACCAGACATCTGCTGCATTGTTCACCGAAATGATACATCACATATCGCACACGCCAGACGAGCCTGTGTGAACTCGGGGAAACGTTCTCATGGTGTAGGCCGCGTCGAAGCAGCGTGCGCAGGAAACCTAGTTCAATCAACTGGGTCTGTTCGATCACTTCTATCGTTGCCCTTGATCACGTTCATACTTTCTCCCTTGCTAGTGTTGTTCTTATTTGGCGGAACCTTTGCCCTTCAGTCTTCCAGTATGTGGCCCCTAGAATCCAGCCTCGCGACTCGGATACATCTTCAGCATGATCCGTGGCTTATCATCGGCTCATCATCGCATCTCCTCTCCCGAAGCTTCCTCCACTTTCCTCCGTCATCTATGAACTTGCCTGATTGTCATCCGTCGATGGCACGGCCAACGGGCAGATGCCAATCACATTGGGGTGACTGTAATCAGCTTCGATGCTAAGCGAAAACAAGGTCGAATTTAAAAACGCAAAAGCATAGTAGTAGGGTTCTGGACCGCGAGAAGTCTGTCGAGGATCTGCATCTTGGGCCCTTGGCATCCTGCCCACATTTTGGGGCGAGCAACGTCAGGTTCGGCAGTGCAGTAGAAAGCTTGGCCCACAGGGAGGCCGAGCGAGCACATCAGTCAGGGACTATTTGCACAGCAGTAGATTGTGTTATAATGCCTCGAGCTTCTTTACTGATGAAAGCTTGACACGGTGCCTCGGGAAGAGGGGCGTCTCTGTCTAGTGCTGATACGAGATCGGCCTTGATCGAGTCCTGTTGGGCTTCTGCAGTCAGTGTGGCGGGACCAAAAGGCCAGCCAACTTCTTGAGGCAGATTCATTCATTTCAGCATGGCTTCATCAGTGATGCATCGCTCCATCAAAAGTTAGACCGTTTCGGTCAGCTCAAAAACTCCCCGTAATGATGAATATGAACCTCGAAGACATAAGAAATGTAGTCCTTTGTGAACTTATCTACAACGAGCTTTCGGATGCTTCCGTTTGGAATCCGAATCAGCTCATCGATGAACCGGCCGAAACAAGTCGGGACCAAGTCCCCTTAACAGGTATCAAGAGATCAGTGGTGACTGACTTCTTTCACGCGTAGAACAAGTCCTCGAGCCTCACGTGGTCATCGTTCAGGGCACGAAGCTGCTAGACATCAGACACCTGAGCATCTGTATGGCCAGACTTGTCTTTCCCGGCTCCAGAACGGGAGCTTCTCCATCTGGGCAGTTGAAGCTCCACCGCATTATTCGGCATTGGACGAGATCGCGAGCCATGAGTCGGCGGCGGCTGCGTGTTCTTCTTCGGTCAAGGTATTGTGATAGAAAGAAACTGCTGCCGGCACACTCCCGATTCTTTGCGATGGCCAGGAGGGGAATTTCGCTCAAGTTGGCCAATGGCCGTATGGAATTACTCGAACACCATGTTATCTTCGCTCTCTGAGTTTCTCATGGCAATCATTCCTTCACCTTCAATGGCTTGTGATACCTAGTTGTCGCCCAGGCCCTTCCTTCCTCTCGTGTGTCGTGTAGTTAACAATATTTTGGATGTCCTCTTCTGGCAGACTGTCGAGCCGATATATCAGGTCGCTGTGTCAAAATGCGAAACCGTCGTCTCGATCTTTCCGCTTCATCCTCCAATACGCCGACGAGATCAAGCATTCTCTTGCTGACGATTAGATTGGCACATCAACGGTTCTGTCCAGGTAGCCATAATGTATATCTAAACCACTTGCAAGATGGCAGTGGAGAGAAACCAGGCGAGGCGTCACAGCACCACTGTCGTCAAAGTACCCCAAGGCGCGGCTTCCGACCGCCTTGTGATGATGGTCGGGGACTCGGGTAGGTACCCTCTTCGACTGCTGCGGAACTGGCCAGCAGTAGGCCTGCCATTGACTTCGACGGCACAAGTTCATGGCTGGGTGGCTTCGAGAAACGACTGACCGTTCGTCTATCGATCAAGTGTCCGGCCTAACTGCTGTACAGTGTACTCATTTACCTACTCTTTGATGATCAACTTCAGGTCTATGACCTCTTGACCTTGTAAACCCAAAACGTCAAAGATCAATGTCGCTGCCACGTAGCAGTCGCGACTCGCATGGAATCAGGGCCATCTTCGTCGCCCTCAACTCAGCTCGAAAGATTGTGGGCAACAGCAGCATTGCGCGACGTATCGAGCGCGCACCCCTAGTACTGTACTGGCGGGCGATTCAATTTCATCCTAGGGAAGGGAAGGGATGGATAAAATTGAATCGCCCGCCAGTACCTATGTGTATGTCAGGCCAGATCCTCATCAGTGAGGCCGGAACGTTGCACGTCCAAACCTTGACTTTTGTTTTCCAAGGTCTCGAGGCTCGAGCGAGTTCGGAAGCGCGTCTGCGGCCCGCTTCCCGTCATGACTCATGAGTCATGTGAGTCATGACGTGTCAATGCACGTGACTGACTGGTGGCGCGAGAACCCCCATTATTCTAACGGTACCATTGATACCACCGCCAAAACGCACTCTCATTTGGCCAAAACAGAGCGCACAGCAGCTCGCGCGTATGCTAGCTCTATTACACAGCGTCTCGCGTTTCAAAATGTACGGAATTCCAATTTCGCTCTGATCTGAGCGATGGTCGAATAGGGAACAAATAGCAAATGGAAGGACTCACAAGGCGAAGTTCACTTTCCTTGAGAGAAGAAAGCTTTCTTTTCTCCCTCTATATCCGGTAGATTCCGATAAAACATCGAATTCTATTTAACTTAGCGCTTCAATCTATCCCAGACCGAAGTCGTCACAGCGGAAATTTGTAAATTTGTGCGGAATCAACTCACTTCCCTTCCCTCTACCTCCAAAATGCTGGTAGCCTGGTAACTCGACGCCAAGTTTTGTCGAATAACTGCAAAATGGCTGCAGCGACATCGTGTTTCACTATGCCTAGTTTAAGCAACTGCAGTCCTCGAGCGAGCCCCGGCTCTTCGTAGGAGTCTCGCAAGCGTTCTATGCCTGAATTCCCTTCCCCCCCCGAATACCACGGCCCTGTGATGAACCTTATGACGGAGGCGTTGACAGATGCAACAATATAGGTATGTAGCAGCAACTTTCCCCGCAAATAGGATATAGGGAACACGACGAAATAAGTAAGGCCTCCTAACTATGTATTCCACAAGGGCCCCATGGGCCATGGCCTTAACACTTAGCTTTGATCATTTTGTGTGGAAAAGGCCTCCTCGTGCCCTTTCCCCGTTAGCTCTTTAACACATTTTGCTTTTTTCTTTCTTTCGCAGTCGAAACCCACAGCCTGTCGCTCTTGTAGGCTGATTATAGATTATGAGTGGGCTCCCACAAATAGTATGGCTGGAACCACACGAGCTACTTGTAGATTGTTGGATCTTTACGTACCAGCGGTTTGAGTGCAACTTTACAAAGTGAATCTAATTGTATCGTGGATGCTGTTTTGTCCTGATCAATTTCCTCAAATCTTATTGGAAATGCAAGGCAAAGAAAGACAAAAGGCCGACGGAATGGCACAAAAGAATGGGCGCAGCCAACTACCCGCTCAATTGTGTTTTGAGCCACTCCCCCCTTGTTATACCCTGAGATAATACATGACGTGAAATCTACTTGAAGTAAGTCCTCTTCACGTATCTTAGTTATGCGGGTTTGTTTCATGTTTTTAAGCATGATCAAAGAATTGAGTCGCGTAAGCCGCTACAATGGGATCAGAAGGGGAAGCCATCAGCATTGGAACTTGGCAGTGCGTAGCGCGAGCAAACAGTGTGCGTGCACGGGTTGGGCGAAAACAAAGCGCGAGATTTCCTAGATATCGGGCAAGGCTCTCACATGTCCATAAATTTCGAGTATGAAACATTTCTGTGTGTTCTATCCACCACTGACCAGGAGTGGTTGTACTTACTACTCGTCCGCCAAGAACAGACTGCTCATGTAGTGCATCAACTTACCCGTATCATGACAAATGTATCAACTGCCCATAGCAGATCAATTATCCCGGACTCGCACATGGCATTTACACGGTTCGAAAAGTAAGGCCTGGCTATAATCGCAGCAAGAAATGTATGTTGCGCTAATACTACCCCCCGTGCCAGTTGGCCAAACTATCTGCCTACGTGGCTACTAACGGATGGTAGACTGTTCGCCAGTGCGTTCACTTCCCTCAACTGAACTGTACCGTTCGACGGGGTTTTCGCTTCCCTCGGCTGCGCTGATTTCTGTAGATATCTCGACTTCGACCAAAATTCTTGGCACGGGCCTCCCCGACGACCCCTCTGGCGACGTGGGTGAGACCCACGACAGCGATGTCCCTGTTGGGCACCATTGATCGTACGAACATGACGACCACGTTTCGAACACGGACATCTGGTCAGGCGTCCAAGCTTTCACGAGTGGACTCCCCATGTCGCGCCTTTTGAGGGGGGGGGCATTCCTCGTTGCTCTAGGATTGCTTCGTCTCGACCTGCGCATACTTCTCTTGTCGGTCTCCTTTATGAATGCCCATGTCTGATCCAATTCTTCCTGCAAGCGATCTATAATTCTGACACTGACACAATCTTTGTGTCTATTGGGGTCGTCAGGCGGTCTTCCCAGGCCCTCAGATGCCACTCTCTGCGCTAACTCCTTATCGCAAGGGCAGCAGTGCTCGTCGAGATGATCCAGGTATGCTTCCAGCATGCCCGGAAAGGTATTCCACCAAGGTAAAAGATCCTCCATTGTCGGCTCCCTTTCCAGCATATTAAGACGTCGGTATATGATCGTTTCGAAATCATCCCGTTCACGGCAGTACCGGACAAGGGCAATCCCAACGTCGCTCTCTTCCGATCCATCGTCTTCTTCTACGTCTTCGTGGTGCTCGATCTGGCTTCTTTCATTCGAAGCACCCGCCAGCATTTCAAGAGGTCGATAGATGATCGTTTCGACATCATCCCGTTCGCGGCAGTATCGGAAAAGGGCAATCCTAACGTCGCTTTCTTCCGATCCGTCGTCTTCTTCTACGTCTTCGTAGTGCTCGATCTGGCCTCTTCCATTCCAAGTTCTCGCACGCTGATCTTCGTTTAGCCGAGGAGAGCCCACCCTCGAAGGAGCATCTTCAAGCTCTTCGAGCTCCGTGTCAGAGGGTGGTGGCAGCGGAATGATGGTAGACATAAATTTTATTACTGACTGCGTAGCATGTTGAAGAGCGTGGCTTCGCAACACTAGCAGCCTCACGTAACGATTTTCGAGGTCACGACAAACGATCTCTCGATGGATTTCGGACATCTTGGTCGTTGCATCCCCCTCCCACCAAAAGTCCCTTGGTATCGCCAGGAGGGGAGTGGCGTTATATGTTTCCGTCCCCGGACATAGAGTGGAATTATCGTAGTCTGTTTCATCCACGTATGGACGCTAATAGTCGAAGATTTGATGAGAATCGATATTCGTTGACTATTA
Source organism: Claviceps arundinis (assembly GCA_018360175.1). Classification (NCBI taxonomy): domain Eukaryota; kingdom Fungi; phylum Ascomycota; class Sordariomycetes; order Hypocreales; family Clavicipitaceae; genus Claviceps; species Claviceps arundinis. The sequence continues at coordinate 10,563 of SRPS01000385.1, forward strand.
TTACTTTGCGCTGGTAATGCAGCTAAATGAGGGATAGTTAGTTATTGAGTAGGCAGGAGACTTAAAAGCTTAAAGGAGAATTACACACACATTGGCGTCGGGGGGATTTTAAGACAGGTCTGAGTGGCACTGCTGATTGCGAGTCTGTTGCGGAAGGAACAGCGGCAACAACGGGCGTTTGGGACGCAGGGACGGTCTCGCCATGGTGCATCATAGTTTGATCATAATTCTCGGACGCACCAGACAGAGGAAACACGACAGAAATCTGCTGCATTAAGCACCGTAATAGCACAACTGCATTTGGGTAATATCGCACACACCACGGCTTCGTACGCAAGCGAGTCTGTGCTGATTGGGAAACAAGCTGTCGTGGTATTTACAGGCAGCGTGCAGGCCGCGTGCGCATGCACTTGAGCAAAACATGCCTCAGTCATCTGGGTCTACTTGATGAAGTCTATCGTTGCCCTTGAATGAATCGCTTCGTTCCTGTCTCGCCAGAGTGGCTCTCCATCGTCGGAGTCTCGCGTTCAGTCTTCCAGCACATGGCCCCTAACATCCAGCCTCACGACTCAGAAACATCTCCAGTACTATCCGTTCTTTCTCCTTGACCCCCTTGTCGCCGTCGTTCGTCCTGAAGGTCAGCGGCCCCAGGACTTCGGCGTATCTCCTCTCCCGCAGCTTCCTTCTTTTTTCGCCATCATCTTCAACTCGCCTGATGAAGCTCAGTCGATTGCTAAGGGCCGATGGTAATTTTTCTGGGACGATTGAACTCAACTCCGCTGCCACGCGAGACAAAGTCGACGTTAAAAACATAAAGGCAATGGTATGGTTCTGGGCCGTGGAGAAAATGTCGAGAATCTGCATCTTGACATCTGGCCACGTTGTTGGAGCAAGCGACGTTAGATTCGGCAGTGCAGTGGAAAGTTTAGCCCATAGCAGGGCTGGAATGAGTCCATCAGTCAGAGACGTCATGAACAGCAGTAGAATGCATGATAACACCTCGAGCTTGTGCACTGATGAAAGCTCGACAGGCAGTGCCTCGGAAAGGGGGGCGTCTCTGTCCAATGCCGATACGAGATCGGCCTTGATGGACTCCTGCTGGGCTGTCCCTGCAGTCCATGTGGCGGGATCAAAAGGCCAGCCAACTTCTTGAGGGAGAGCCAATCCTTCCAGCATGGCTTCATCAGCGATGCACCGCTCGGCCAAAGTTTGAACAGCCTCAGTCAGCTTGAATAATTCCCGTGGTGCTGAGCATCGAACTTCAAGGGAATACGGTATGGAGCCCTTGATGTCCTTGTCTGCTACAAACTTTCGGATGCCACCATCTGGAACTCGGATCAGCTCATCGATGGATCGGCCGAAACATGTCGGTAGCCAAGTGCCCTTGATGGGTATGAAAAGATCACGACCCTCCTTCACGCGTAGGACGAGCACGTCCTCGAGCCTCACCTGACCATCATTCAGAGCACGAAGCTGCGAAATACCGGACACCTGCGCCCCTATGTGTGCCAAAACCGTTTCTCCCGGCTCTAGCACCACAAGCTTCTCCATCTGAGCAGATGGCTCTCCATCCTCTCCATTCTCTGATCCGGGAGCGAATGAGGCCGTGAGCCATGAGACGGCGGCTGCGTGTTCTTCTTCGGTCGAAGGTTTGTCAACGAACAGAAACTCTGCCGCCACACTTCCAGTATTTGCGATGGTCATGACGCACGACTTTCTCTCCAAGAATCCAATTTCCCCAAAGTCAACGGCGCTTTCGTTGTGAGATGAGCCTCCTTCTATAACTACAGTGATCGTAGGTCGACCTTCATTTTCTGCCCGGTCGAGCTCTCGAGCAACATCGGCATAGGTTTTCGCTTTCAGCTCCGGAACAACAGCATCATATTCAAGCGTGAAGACTGATATGATAGGTTTATGGTCGGATGAAGAGATGCGCTGGTGAGACGCGTAAATATCAAGACGGATGCGATCCAGATAGCCTTCCTTTGTAACTACCTCGCTCTTCACCACATTCTTGTCAACCTCGCCATATTCATCGTATTCGGGTATAGGGCAGTCGAGTTCTTGTTCATCGCCATCTGTATCAGGATTGTAACTGAATAGAACATCGTCGTCTTCCTCTAAGCCTCTTGACTGCATTTCCTCGTCTTTCAGCTTGGATTCTTGTTGTTCTCGCGACTTCTCATCGTGATCCCGTTTGTCTCTCCGCGTCCGATACAATATTCGATCACACCAACTCGGCGCCCGCTGTTTCTCACTAGAATCAAACAACGCGATGCTACCGACATCATACTTATACGTTGGCAGAAAAGTAATAGAGCCTTCTCGCCATCCATCATGGAAAACCTTACGTTGCGCCATTGCTCGCCGAAGTTGGTCATGCGGTAGTAAGGAGTCCAGAGTCGCCTGCAACGACGTCGGGTCCTGACTCGGGTCGTCCGGAAACTCATCAGGGTCTGGAAGTGTGGTGTGGGAATCGAAACTCTGCTCGCGGAAATGAAGTGACGACTTGAGCGTCGTATCATCGTCGCTCTCTGAATTCCTCATGATAACAACTCCTTCACCTTCTATAGGTTGCGGTGCCTTGCCATTGCCCAGACCGTATTCTCCCCTTGTATGCAGGGTAAGGATTCTTCGAATATCGTCTCCTGGGAGACTGTCGAGCCGAAAATTCAGGTCACCGAACCAGAATGCGAAATCCTCGTCACCAATCCCCTCGCCATCATCCTCCGACACGCCAGCATGCACAACGGGATCAAATTTCGTTTTGCTGAGGATTTGGTTAATATCCCAGCATCTTCGATCCAAATAGCCTGATCCCACACCGCTGGCCAGATGGCAGTTGACAAAAACCAGGCGAGTTGTTTCACCTAGAACTAGTCGAGTTGTCACGGCACCTTTGTTGCCAAAGTAACCCAGCACGCCAGTCCCGACGGCCTTAGTGCTCACGTTGGTAACAGTTGGAGCAATATCTGCTGATGCGTAAATCAGCAGTACTAAGCCCGTCATTTGCTCCGAGGAAACCAGTTTATAGCCAGGAGGCATGGCGGCCTCCAGAGCAGCTTGCCATTTGTATGTCGACGAACTGTCCAACTTGACTGCTCGACTCATGTACTCTTTGGTCAAATTCAGGTCTACGACCTCTTGAAGTCCCAAAACGTACATACCAATGTCGCTGCCGCCTAGTAACCGGATTGAGTCAGGGCCATCCTCGTTGCCTGCAGACAGATTGTGAGCAACAGCAGCATTGCGCGACAGATCGAGCGCCGCGAATTTTTGGTCGATGCCCTCACCCCCGACAAACCATCTCGCCAGATCCTTGTCAGTGCCGGGACAGGCCGCGACGTTCCATGTTCCAACCTTCACTTTGATCTTTCGAGGTCGCACATATTCGGAGCGGCGCGCAAGAAGTGCTCGAGCGAGAGATTGCGGCGTGGTCTGATGGTCCACCGGCTGAAAAGACTCGGTATCCGTAGAGCTGGGGCTATTCGCGTCCGTCATGATGGCCAATTCGCACGATGAAGATGAAGAGGGGGAATTGAACGACGTGTGCCAACGCCGACGTCGGCGGCGGCGATACAGTTGATGTTGAGGAGCTCTCTTGAGCTTGGTGATCTACACCATAGCGTCGAGCACCTCGCAAAAGCGGAACTAAGCAAAAAGTAGTGTGTCAAGATAAATCAAACTAGAAAGACAAGCCAAAGTGTGGTAAAAATGTAGCATCAATTGCTGGCGGCGCGTCGCGATAGCAGGAGGATGGCATCATGTGCGCCCCCGTACGGATACAGCTGGCGTCATTGGCCTTATGGAGATGAAGTACATAGTACCTAGCTTGGTCAATGGTTCACAGTGCACGGTCACCGGTGTGACATGACTCACATGAGGGTACTAGGGGGGTTTAGTTTAGTCAACCCGGCCGTCTCGAAGTGTCGAGACGGGGGGTACAGCAACTGAATAAGAAGACGGCAACAGCATAA
>SRPS01000386.1:0-14444 GCA_018360175.1 Claviceps arundinis
AAAGGTCAAGTGACCAAGTTGCACGTCTGCAGCTTGATCATGGTTATATAGTGCATTGTCACCCCTGACTGTCCTGTACAGACCGTGACAATGTGCACGATTTCTTCAGTTTTGCCTAAAACTGCACGCCTTGCAACTCATGTAGCTGAACATTATGAGGTAGTCTTGGTATGTAGATCCTAAATCCAGCCTCCAACAATTATTCGATCAATTGTAGCAGACGGGGAGATATTGAATGACGAAAACTGGCAAAAACTGGGCTTTCATACCTATTTCCCCGTTCTTGAAAAAGGGCACTGTTCTCGGATTATCGCACCCACTAAAAGACTCGGGAAGGGAGGTATCATGTATGTATGTATATGTACATATATATGTACCTACCTAGGTACTATGTAGTCCTAGTGAAACTCCATTTGGCCCCCGAGATTCCAAACATGTTCTTTAGTTGTTTTGGGACAAGCCCTCCATATTACTTACTCAATGCCACGAGGTTGCGCAACTAACTGTTGCTGTTGCTCGTGTGTGAATCAGTCGATCCCATGACAAGCTCGCTTCGTATCAATCTATAGCTTCAGATTTGTCTTCAGAACAGCGAGAGCAACTTCCGTATTGCCAACCGACAAGAGAGATATGACGGTATTTGCGGAGATGAGAGAAGGAAGATCGCTAGGTGCGTCTTCATCTTTGCACTTGTCCAAGGCCTGCGCGTAATACTTGGAGCTCAGGTGACTAATTCCTAGCAACTGAAACAAGCGGCCCATATTGTATAACCGCTCCGCTGCGCCGTAACCACTGTCGTGTGAGTCCTGCTGAGAGTATTCTGCTAGAAAGGCTTGCCCTTGCAGAAGCAGGTATTGTCGGTTCGTCGATTGTCTTTTCAACCCGTAATGGACGTAGGCCAAGCCCAGACTCAAATTCACCATGGAGTTGGTAGGGTCAAGTGACCGAGCGCGAAGAAAGTATCCTGACAATTGTACGAGTTAGCTGCCTAAGGACGCCATGATGTAGAAATTGACCGTACCTAAAGCAAAAGTATAGCTGGTTGAAGTAAAAAGAATGTGGCCATAGAGCATTAGTAGACATATATCAATGTCTGTTCCAAACGAATCCGCGCGCTCGACTGCTATGTTTTGCCTGCATCCCATGATTGTATGTTCATGGCTAGCGTCAATGGCTTTAATCTGTCGCAATATGTACTTCTGCGCTGGCCCCGATGTGTACCAGGAAACTGGTGATTGGCAAAGAAGGGAAACCAGAGCATACATTCGGAAAGAATCGGAAACACCGTCGCGCATTAGATGACGCGCAATCGCCACGCAACGTTCCTCGTCCTTAGTGTATACGGCACAGACTTAGATATGATCAGCGTCTTAGTCATCTCAAAAAAATTAAAAATTGCTACAGGGAATTAGGTCCTACCACTCCATGCAATATGAATAGTAAAGTCATGTTTCGCCGATTGAAACACTATGGAGTCTTTGGCCGATGCACAAACTTCATAGGCTTCTTCACGCCGGTTGGCAATCGCTAAGCCGATCGCGTATTCGAGAAACAGATCCAGCCAATCATCAAAACTAATGCCTTGATAGGTGGTCAAACCTAGGCTGTTGGGTTGATGTTCTGCTTGAGAATGCGGAGCGATAGCTTTGATGGTCAGCAAAATATACCATCTTCTATGAAACGATCACAGAGACCGTGTCGAGTCTGCGCAATTGTTGAGTGCCAGCATAACTTACAACGAGTCAAACGCTCATACATCTGTGAAAGCTCGGTTTCTGGCAGATCTGCGGCATCCGGCCGTGAAAGTCGCTTAGGCCCTAAGAAATGCAAGTACTTATCCCAGCTATAGAACTTCTTCAAAGATCTGAAGTCATCGATGAGTTCTCTCGAAGAACCCATCCAAACCGGTATAAGATCTGACTCGCCTGCTTCAATCCGTTGCTTCAAATTCCGCACGACGCCATATTGGTGCGAAAGCTTGATTGCACGCGCTTGCTCATCTTGACGGCGCTTGTCTGGAGCAGCTAACCTCTTGGGTCTATACCGTCTCGGAATTGTTGGCCGCCCCGGTCCGTTCCCTGGCGATGTGGTTTCTTTCGTTACACCTTTTCGAGCATGTCGCCGAGATGTCTGTGGAATATGGCTGATGGATGCATGGCGATTTCGAAGTTCACGACCAGACTGATCTTGGCCGCTCCAGTCTTGGAGTCCGCGCAGGGCTAAGGCCTCAGCGGCCAGGATTAGAGCCTCCTCGTCTTCTCTAGCTTTCTCGTACATATTTGCTAGCTCGATGCGAGCGTCAATATTGTCTTCATCAGCATCGAGTGCCGCAAGAAATAGCTCTTCGGCCTTTGCCTGCTCCCCAGAGTCGAGGTAGCACCTTCCTAACTGTAATAAAACTGAAGCATCCGGATCACCCGGCAAGTAACGGAGTAGCTCGAGGTACTTGATAGCCAAAAGTGAGATGCCTTCCCGGCCAAGTTCAAAGCCCAGGTCGTAGACCAGAAAAGGAAACTCTCTAGCAAAAGCTTCTGTTGAGGCTTCCTCTGGTTGTAACCAGTTCAAATGATTCTAGACAAGCTATCAGCTTCTGTTTCCAAGTAGCGTTGGTCAGAAGAAGGGGAAAATACCAGAGCTTCTTGTTGGTGGCCTGATTTTAAGCGGTATGTTGCCAAGCGCGCGCGAAATTCCAAGGGCATAAAACGTCCGAATCGCATTGCATCAGTCTCACCAGCCACGAATCTGGGCACAGATAAACGACGATCATCCGCTTCATCCCACTCCCTATCATCAGCTTGCCATTCGTCCCAAAAGGTTTCAGAAACGCGGCCCGCAAGCCATCTTGAGAGCTTCTTTATTTCAAAGATTGCTTGTTGGTAATTTTCGACGGATGCAAGAAGCTCTACCAACATACCAACATCATGCCAAAGCGAGTTACTGTCTACTTCTTCGCAGCTGTCGATTAGGTGATCGAAATATCGTGCATAGGCAGTTACTGCAGACGGGGTAGTCGAGGCCGCGTTTCTGCTGTCAACGCATGCCTCGGCAAGTTTCCTTATTATCTCCAGATTGTATGGCTGATACTTGAGAATGTATTCATATTCTGTAATTGCAGCAGCCAGGTGACCTTGTCTATAACACACACCAGCCTTGCCGACACGGGCTTCAATGTTAGTGCGGTCTGCTCTGAGGGCAGCAGAGAAACAGGCTCTTGCCGTTTGAAGATTGGATGATACATCGTCAGTGGCGAGCTCCAACGCGAATGAAGCACAGCTGAGCCAACCCGGGACTTCCTTTGGCCGAAGATGGGCGGCATAGACCATGGCCGAGAGTGCCCTCGTCGGTTCACCGCGCTCTCTGAATATGGATGATAACGCTGTCCATGCTTGATGTGTCTCGGCATTGATCCTAATAACCTCAAAAGCGATGTCCAGTGCACGATCGTAGTCGCCACTCAAGAATGCATGATTGACTTTTGAGAGACGGGCTGTGATATCACCCCGTGGTTTCGCAGCTTTTCGAGGCCCACGAGTACCTCTCACCCGTGACATTCCTCGTGCATTATTGACGCCGTCAGCCGCTCCGCGGTGTGCTTCCAAGAATTCTCGTACCGTCTCATCGAATTTGGCAATGTCGCCCTGGAGCTCTTCGAGATCTGAATCGGCATCAGATGCATCGTCGGCAACGCTTGGAAACAATTACCGTTAGTGCCAAGATTTTTCATTACCTCATATTTCAAATGAAGGTCGTCATAGGCTACATGTTCCTGCGCTGCACTGTTCTAGTGGCGGTATGCGAAAGTTGAAGATCATCCAACGTCCTTACATGTCTGGTGTTGCTGCCACCTCAGGTCGCATTGTCAATGAGACGCATAGATAAGAGGCGGCAGAGGCAGCGAAGGACAATATCGAGATGTCTCAAAAATTGCCAGGATTCCCTCGAAGTCCTGTAGTACAATACATGTATGTACGAATAAATAGGATGAGCGTGTGACATATGTATGTACTCCGTAGGTACAGAGTAAATCCGTCGTCAAATCGAACAAGGGCCTAGACGTAACATTGGTACAAGGCACATACATATGTAGGTAGATACCTAGGTACCTAGCTATGTACCTAGGTATACGTACCTAGGTATACGTACCTAGGTATACGTGCCTAGGTATACGTACCTAGGTATACGTACCTAGGTATACGTACCTATCTCGCGCTAGAACTTAGTGTAGTGGATCCCGCTTACAGTAAGAATTGGTTTAAACGATACTCGCATAAACGATATCCTCGCCTAACCGATAATTTGAGAAATTTTGACTTGCTTTTATTCGGGAATGATGATAAACCTCGGTATAGTGATAAGTGATAGCGGACCACCCAAAAATTGGCTGATATCGTTCAAACGAGATCGGAAAACCCAAAATCTGCCCCATAATAATTTTTCGTTTCCTCACATAAATCTTGCATGGGAGTGACGGGTCACGGGATAGGTACCGTATTCACTCAGTAAATTCACTGAAGCCCATGGGTCTGATAACCCTTGCTCAAAACACCGCCATTGGCTTTTGATTTAGCGCAAGGCTCTGACAGCCTATGTCACGGTCTGTACAGTGCCGTCTGTGCAAGCTGTGACAATGCACTATAACCTTGATCAAGCTGCAGACGTGCAACTTGGTCACTTGACCTTTTGGGCGGAGCGGGTGGTTATGCGTTTCTCACAGCCTACAGGGCGCGGGGCGGGCTCAGCCCGCATCTTTGAATTGAATATGTGTGGAGGAGCCAATGGCATCGCTGAAAATCTTTTCGAGCAAGGGTCATCAGACCCACGGGAGAGGGACGACAGAGTGCAACTCCCAGGGTAAGAAGACATGTAACCGCCACCTACTTTTGTACCATCGCCCCCACTTCTTTTCACCATCGCCCCCACTTCTTTTCACCATCGCCCCCACTTCTTTTTGGCGATGCACCCATTGCCACCTGCTTCACGTCCCATATCAAGACGCATTTTCATCCATCAAGACGCATTTTAGGGTTAGTGGTTAGGATTAGGTGTTAAGGTTAGGATTAGGTGTTAGCTAATGGAATTTGAAATGGGACGTGTGGAAAAGACGTAATCGGTAAATGTACCATCTAGGTGGCGGTTGCAATGTCTTCTTACCCTGGGAGTTGCACTCTATCTAACCCCTCGACCCACGGGCTTCAGTGAATTTACTGAGTGAATATACGGTACATACCTGTGGAGGTCAAATCGAGGATTTGCCTGCCTCCCTTTGCCAACCTTGTTTTTGGGTAAATATTGTGTCTCTGTGTGTTGCTTTTCATGCCCTACCTGGTCTTTCTGTGCGTAGATGTATAGCTAATCAGGTGTTCAACTATGCAACCGGTTCGTGTCTTTATGTTCGGTGTTGCGGTAAAAATGCAGTGACGCGAAGCTGTGCCAGAGCGCGCCAAAAATAGGCAAAACTGAAGGGAGGAGATAAGGATTGATAAGGACCGATAAGGACCGATAAGTGCGCCAATGACAGCGGCCGATAATATACGATAAGGGCCTGACCAATGACAGGTCCAGAAAGCTGGACTGACTCCACACCATACCGGTATAAACAAATGGTAACATGGAGCATAAAGAGGCAAACACGAAATGTGCGCCTCCGCTACGCGTCGCCGCACGATTTCTTCAGTTTTGCCTAATAATCTATGGTGAAGCGATACGAGTAAATCGCAGAGTTTCGTGATACGTGCTGGTGGCGCTAGCTAAGTTCAGCGGCGACCCATTTCTTGATGAGCGTTACTCCGCGAACTGTACGAGTTTACTCGGCGAACTGTTTTTGCCAAAATGATCCATATTTCTCAGGGTCCTTTCAGAGCCTTAAAGCCGAATGTATACTGTTTGTGGTTTCAATTCCCACTGTAATTCGGCGAGGTACGAAGCAGCCTGAGAAATGTGGAGCATTTTGGAAAAAACAGTTCGCCGAGTAAATCCGTACAGTTCGCGGAGTAATGCTCTTCTTGATTGCCTTAGACCTTACGGCCGCGAAAGTTACGGCGCCCGATACCCACTCCGTAGTCCGGTCGTCTCTAATAGGTACATACCTACATGTAAGTTGGCGCCAATAGTAGGTAGGTACGTAATTAGTAAGAAGCATCCAGACTTAGCAAGATATCATCGTCTTCGCAAGGTTTCGTCAGCTTCACAAACGAGCCTTTCCGAATCTCTCCTTCAACATGCCACGACGTCAGACAAACTTTGACGATTATGCTTCCGCCGTTTCACAGGTCCAGTCTCTTCTACAGCTGTTGAAGATATCGAGAGTGAATAAAGTACTGACCGACGCTACAGATAATCCTGTCATCGACGGATTCTGACTTTCTAGAGCAACTAATACCTGTCTTGAAAGACGCCGCCAATTCAAGACGGACTCCGGCCTTGATTCAATGTTTAGTCAGATATTCTGAAGATCGCGAGGCGGACATCGAGCGCATCGGCTTAACGAAACACGAAGAATTTCTCGATTCCGTTTCTCGCTTACAACATGTCCGTGAGAGTACTGTAACTCTGACATACGAGATCCTCGAACTAAATCAATCCATCCAAACCAGTACCGAAAAGCTGGCGGAGCAAAAAGGCGCTCTCGTGAACACAAAAGCCATTCGTCAGAACATTGCAGATGCCTCAGACGCCCTGAAAGAAGCATTGAAAGTATTCCATGCTGTGAATCATGCTCACGAACTTGTACGCCAGAAAAAATATTATTCTGCACTCAAATCTCTTGAGGACCTACAGAATGAGTATTTGGTTCCAATCCTGCAGAATCGATATGCCACGCAGCATCGGCTGGCTGATGACATCCAAAAATCGATACCTGGCTCTAGGAAGGCCATATCCGAAGCTGTAATGGCTGACTTGAATACATGGCTGTTTCGAGTCAGAGAGACTTCACAGTTTCTCGGGGAGGTAGCATTTTACCACACCGAAATGCGAAGAACGCGGCAAAGACAGAGGGTAGATGAAGATCAATTTCTTACTAATTTCAAGCTGAACTCGTCTATCGAACTCGTATGTGATGAAAGCCAAGAGTTCGACGTGCTCGACAATGAGGAGCTTCAGGTTAATTTTACGCCGCTTTTTGAAGCCGTACACATTCACGACTCACTGGGCCAGAGCGATCGCTTTCGTTTCGAGTATGCCACTACCAGGAGACAGCAAAAGGATCTTCTTCTTCCAGCTTCAGTAGAGCTGTTAGCGGATGATGAGGCTTCGCTGAGCAGTTTGTTGGAGGGTATTGCTGGATTCGCGATCATTGAAAAAGAAACAATGCGTCGACTGCCACAATTACGTTCTTCCGCAGAGGTGAGCTCTTCAGCTTCTCCATGCATCATCATCGCGGCATTGACCAGCCCACCAACAGGTAGAAGAGCTTTGGGAGTCCATGTGTAGTGCTGCTATCAATCTCACGGCGCGGGCGTTGAACGATGTGAGCAATGCCGAAGTCTTGCTCAAAATTAAGGGGTTCATCGCACTGTTCGTGCAGACCATGGAGGTGAGTGAAATCCTCAACATCCTGAACCTATAGCGGCCTCCTAATCAATGTTCAGAGATGGGGTTACTCTGTAACAACTCTCGATATATTCCTACTAAAGCTGTTCGACAAATACGCAGAATTGCTCAAACATCGCTTTAGCGAAGATTTTCAGGAGGTGGGGCTATCTTTACAAGGCAAACTCATATTTACACCGGGCATGTGCTTACTCATGACTATCTTAAAAGATTGTCTCGACTGACGATTATATGCCCATGGCGATCAACTCAAGGGAGGAATACGAAAAGGTTATCAACGTTAGTTGGTTTATACAAGTCCAACCTCTCGATGAAGTGACGTAAGTTGTTTTTTTCAGTGGCTTTTCAAAACGATGCTTTTAACAATGAGCGCTTCTAGGTTTCCATGCGTTCTACCCTTTTCCCAGATGTATCCTCTTTGCTGTATCGATGTTCGCAACTTCCTCAATCAGTTCTATTTTTTCTCGGACGATCACTTTCAGCATGCGGAGGTTATCGATGAGACATTACGCAAGGTATGTGCGTTCTCTGCTCATGTTCTCCTTTCTCATTCCACAATCTTCTGCCTACTAATATACTGCAACAGTCCTTGGACGAACTTCTTACCGAAAAGGTTTGCCGATCATTGGTCGAGAGACTATCTTCGCAATACCTTGGACAAATAGTACAAATCCTCATCAATCTCGAACACTTTGAGATTGCCTGCCAAGAACTAGAGCAACTTTTAATTCGAGCTCGTTCTTCTTCCTCCGCTGGTGGTCCATTGAAATTGAAGGCTACGGAGGAGTTTCGCAACAACAAGAAGACTGCAGAGAAGCGAATATTTGAGCTCGTCAACAGTAAAATTGACGACCTTGTCGATACTGCGGAATACGACTGGTCAGAGAATTCGGCCCAAGTATAGTGCTCTGTCATGAACTAATCACGAATCATAGGCTGGCTGCGACCGTGACGCCAGAACCGAGCAATTATATGCAAACGCTGACCCGATACCTTTCGAATATCATGAACTCCACATTGCTAGGGCTCCCGCGAGAAATCAAGGAGCTTATCTACTTTGATGCCTTGTCGCATGCCGCGAATAAGATTTTGGTATGCCTACCCCTTTCCCCATCTAAATTGCGTGGCTAATTCGTCGTAAGGCGTTACCTTTGTCTCCCGACGTGAAAAATATCAACGGTAACGGAGTGACAGCATTGGCACAGGATGTTCAATATTTGACCGAATTCGTCGGCAGTCTGGAAAATGGACAAATGCTTCGTGAAAATTTGGACGAGCTCCAGCAAACGATCAACTTGATGGCGTCGGATAATCACGAAGAATTTTTCGATATTTCCATTCGAAACAAGAAATATGGCCGTGTAGATGCTCTGAATGGGCCTGTACTACTAGAAAAGTAAGCTTCCACAACCGCTTCCAAGTTACGTGTCTAACGCCTCTTCTAGGTTAACGCCAGTAACGCAATTTCCTGGCAAATCTGCGCCCCTTTCCACTCTGTCTTCTCGGTTTGTTATGATGAAATAGCGTTTTGACGAGACTACGTAAGGTAGTCGGACATCAAGTCTTTTTTAGACTCAATGGTCAACGTCCGCACGGTGGTTTCATTTAGGAGAAAAGAGTGTCAATAAGGCTTGTGACTAAACATACTTCCTTCGCTTGTCCAGCCCCATAATAAGAACTTGTAGAATTGGATCAAAATGCATGGACTGCTTCGATCTAAATCTAATAGTAATTCTCACCGCGAGCAGTCTACTGCTCAAAGTCCTCAGATGACATTGGTGCCTATTCCGCATGGTTAGTAACCTTTGTCTGGCAGCCTCCATCGTTGCTCATCCTGAATTTGCTTGGAAGGGAGTAGGAGAATGGAGACGGAACTAGCTCACTTGCTGTGCTTGCATGGTGGAGTACGGATACATTCCTTCCATTTCCCCGTACATTGATCCTGGGGCTTGTGACTGTCCATATGGAGCTGAAGGTGCAGGGGGTACTTGGCCAGGATACATGCTAGGGTTCTGCCGATAGTCCTGATCAGGACCGAGTTGATGACCGCCCATGTAGTCCGCAGGCGCCATACCGTGGGAAGGATGGCTTGCCTGCGCCATGTTGCCATGTTGCCCAGCCATCTGTGCCTGTCCGGAAGGCGCGGGAACAGACTGAGTGCCTCCAGCAGACTGCGCAGGGGTTCTTTTGTTGTGAGATGAAGCTTCCTCCCGAGGAACAATGTCGATCAAGAAATCAAACATGTCAGATTTGGCCAAGGCTGACGCGATATCCGATCTCTGGAGAGTGCGGCGTTTGTTCTCCTCCGCATGGATCCAGGCACGCATGGTCAACTCAGTAATAAAAATATCGCAGCCCTTGGCAAATAGAATAGGCGCCTCAGCCGAAATCATTTTCACTTCGGGGTCGGCTTTCATTACTTTCTTAATACGCGCAAGCGGCAATTGATGGATCTTGTAATCATGAGTGTCGCTTTCCAGGTGGGTTATTGTTTGCTGCCAATAGGTCGTCAAGATATCTTTGTACTGGCCGGTCAATCCCTGATGGACCTGTGGAATGAACCTAGGTCAGACGTGATACAAAATCAGGACGCAAGCCATAGATAGTCGGCTTACATTGGCCCAAGGACCGGTGTAGAGTTCAGCGGGAGCGAAGCCTTGCGACGCGAGCTGCTTCATATTTAGTTGAGCATACTATGTTTGACTGGGAAGGATGAACCAACTGCTGCGCAGGCTCCTGTGTTCGACCTGTCATTAGAAAATGAACGCACTACATATGATTGAAATAAAACACATACCGTAGTGGCCGCCATGGGAAGGATCGTATGCCGGCGCTGGTCGACTTGGCTGTGCATGAGATTGCTGAGACTGATTTTGAGAGTCCATATCGATGGCTGTAAGATGGAGGCAAGCGCCAAGGTCTGCCTATCAGCCCTTTTGCTCAACTTTTGAGAGCCTAATTAGCGACTTTTCAATCTGACAGTACGAATTTAGATTCACTGGTAGGACCGCGTCGCAGGAAGGTGCATGCGTGGTTATGACAATACGCGGATAGGCCAACGACACGTCCAAAGCTGTCTGGTGAGCAAGGCGATGCGAGTTGGAGGAATCGTTGTGCCTTCGAATCGGTGGACGCGCCCAATGCTCTCGTCTGAGACGTTGCGTGCTCTCCTCCCCGCTGCAGGGCGCCGGGTCTGATTCAAACCATGATCTGATTGGGCTGCTTGCCGCCAGTATTATGTAATACATAATACATTGGGTACATATTCTCGACTCCCCCATCAATCAAATTTTCAGGCCACCAAAATTTCAACCCCATTGCCATCCCGTAGCAGACAGCATCGCCACGACTTTCGCTCACGACCACGAGCACTATGCCTGAACTGACAAGTGGCTCTATTGATGACTTGTTGTGTCAAGCTGAAGAACGCCTCCTATCGCGTCACTCAGGATCAAACCTGACAACTTTTTCGACCGTTGGGTTAATCTATGACGCTCCCAAGGCGAAAATCAAGGAAGAACATCTAAGCGTTCGCCAATCCCAGATCAGCATGGCTCTGACAGCAAAGAAGAATGTAGGTCGCCTGCTTGATTCGCTTTCATATCACTATCAACTATCCTTGTCTTTATATTTGTGGCGTAGCCCGCATAGCTGGTGATGGTGATGAGAAGCGGCCGCTATCGGCATACTGACATGAGGCTCGAATCCGTTTTGGATCATGGCCTCCTGATCATTTGATGTCTCTTATATCATAGTTACTCTGAATCACGCACAAACTTTCCCTTTCGCTTCAACTCTTCATTTCGTCACATCCCGTTGCCCACTCCTGGCCTTTATAGATGAATGCTGAAATATCGATAGATCACTGCGGGATCTGATTGGTTCGACCTGCCGAAGACAGATCTGACACCAGAATTTAAACGCGAATGGCAGTTGCTGCGCATGCGCGGCCTCTTAGATCCAAAGCATCAAAAAAAAGCATTGAGGGCGAATGCACCAGAATATTCTCAGGTCGGAGAGGTCATCGCTGGACCAACAGACTTCTACAGCTCAAGGTTGACCCGGAAAGAGCGAAAGAATACGATATTAAAAGAAGTCACAGACACAGTGGACAAAACGAAATTACAAACCAAATATGCAGGCATTCAACGCGACAAGGCGTCGGGCAAAAAGGCTTTTTATAAGAAACTCGTCTCTCAGCGGCGAAAACGGCAAAATTGATCCGAATGTGTAATCGCTTTATGACAGAGCCTGAACCGTAATTGCCATGAATCTAAAGGTGTATCTTCATTTAGCAGCCCATGCCTGACCTGGCGTCTCACTAATGAAGAAGGAAAATGCCGAGATAGTCTCTTCAGTTCACTAGAACAACAACCTGGATTCAAGAATACGATGAATGGTGGACAAATTTCATTTCCATTCGTCGGCCACATTTCAGCTGAATGGAGTCATGTCTAGTCTCAAATGGCCAACAAAACGATACGCCAACCAACCAACTAACCAACCCCCGCGGCGATGTGTAACTACTAACAGCGTACCTTGGGCGATGCTTGCACAATGTACCATGAAACCCTTCTCATATCGAATCGAGATCGTCTTGGGACAGATTACATACTTACCACACAGTTCATCGAAACTTCTTCCAGTTGATACAAGCACCAATAGCAGACTCGATTTGCTATCTGTTTCTTGTGTACTAACCGATTCTGCCACCTCATTCATTTGACGCAAGGGCAGCATGATCAATAGTTAGCCCGACTATGTTTGCTGACTTTGACCGAATCACTGATGTAAGTCATGAAGGACAGATGAACAGAAAGCAGATGGTGCACCACATACCATACATTGAGGCTTAGGTTTTGTGGCATTTTGTGAAGCCACTACGGCGTTTGCATGCTGCATGCTCTATAGTATATTCCCTCACAGTGCCGTATAATGTCAGAGGCATGAGGATAGTGGCAAGCATGTGATGCGATGCATACGTATAGGAGTGGCAAAGCATGTGATGTATACCTCGTATAGGAGTGGCAAAGCATGTAATGCGTACGTATCGGAGTGGCGAGACATGTGATGTGCGCAGAAGCATGTGTCACACGGAAAGGATATCTAGCGATGGCCGCTCACATAGTTTGGTGAGAGGCCAGAGATCGAAACCGTCATCATCAGACCCCTAGCTTGTAGCCCAATACTATCTGGCAGACTCTTGAGCATACCTTCACTCCGTGCAGACCCTTTACACCCTGACATATAAGGAGGCCGAATCAAGAATCATGATGTGTACGGAGTAGGCTTCATGTGTCATGAACCAGTGCCGGTGAATAACCATGTACTGTCGCGTAGTTATCGTGCAACGCTACCTGTTTAAAGGTGTTATGATAGGTATCTGCAAGTGGCTGAGCAAAACCTGTATCGTGTTAACTTGTCTCAGCGCTTTCAATATAGGCGTGCGTACCACACACCTTATAACCAGTTGGGGTAAAAATTAAGCTGTGATCAATGGGAGACTTTAAAAAGTTTTTTATTAATCATCCATCATAATAAGTATGTATTGCTCAATTTCCGCAATTAAATGCCCAAGGGTGTGATCCACGAGCGAATGTAAAGTTTACAGACCAGCTTAGTGAGAAACGCATAACCACCCGTTCCGCCCAAAAGGTCAAGTGACCAAGTTGCACGTCTGCAGCTTGATCAAGGTTATATAGTGCATTGTCACAGCTGCACAGACGGTGTCACGGCTGGTCACAGCGGGCACAGTGGGGGAACCGGCGATGAAGCTCTATTGACGAAGATAATAGACTAAGGAGGAGTAATTTGTATGACAGGAACCACGGTCGGACCTAATCGGCCCGATGCACAGTGCGACGATAGCATAGAGGTTTTCCTCCCTGTACTAGGGTTTTTCCCCTATGATTTACCATGTAGAAGTTCTAGAACTGGGTAGCCTAGGCCAGCTCAGCTAGTGTATTTAATAATAATAATAATAGACTAAGGAGCAGAAAGGAGAAGAAAAGAGACACAATGCCGCCGGGCACAGCCAAGTACCTGGCTGTGCAGAGTCTGCGACGGTCACGTGACACAGGTATCCTCGGTATCACGTGGCTGAGGGACGCCTGGTGCAGCTGACGGAACCGTAAGGTTACTCGTGTATCAAATGCATGCATAACAAAGCAGGTGCGTAACGCACACAAACACAAAGGCGTATCTTCTCTCGTGGGTTCGTTCTTGTCTTGTCCTCTCTATCTACAAAAGGGGCGGAAGCCACCTTTATGTTGTTGTGCTCGCTGTGTGGGTTTGTGCCCCACAAGCGAGGCACGTACACCAATGAACGTGTACAACCTCTGTCCTGCGATTCTAACAGCAGCGGTCCTCACAGACGGCACTGTACAGACCGTGACATTTTGGACGCTTCGTTTGCAGGCTCGCTTGAAAATATATAGATTTTCGGCTTGTAAGCATAGACCCACCGATTACAAAGCGCAAGAAGTACCACGCTAGCCGGGCTCGCGTAAATGCCTGCAATAGGAAATAATGCCCAGTTTGCATACGATTTCGCCGTTAACGAGTAAAGTTTACACAGAGTCGCGAGTGCAATATATTTGCACGGCGCCCACCACCACCATCATGACAATCTTTCAGGGAGCGAATAGCACTGATCTTTTTCGATTCTTGGACCGAAGTTCCTTTGTTTTGAGCTCGATGATTGGAGTCTAACTATTCGACTATGTACCCACCCAACGATGTAGATCCACAAAAGCGGAGACTCCGATACGTCAACGCCCCAACGGCCACACCATCCACGATAGGTGTCAGGGACAGTGTGTTGTGGGACTGGACAAGTGGCAGGGAGTGGGTCCGCAAGAAGTCAGAGATTGCGATGGGAGGTATAAAGAGAC
>SRPS01000387.1:0-14379 GCA_018360175.1 Claviceps arundinis
GTACCTCCAACGCCAGTGGGGGAGGCTCAAGTAATCATCCCAGCCTTGCCGCTTATCTATCCACGATTAGTCATAGACTAATCCATAACAGTTGTTGTTGTTGTTGTTGTTGTTACAGTATTATTTGCGTGGACCTCGGCAATAGGTACTGTTGGAACAGATCCGCAAGGTATAACAATGTACCTAAGGTATACCAAGTCGATAAGGTTCAATTCATAATAGCTATAAGGATCATCCAAAAGGGAGAGGTGTGAGTGCGGGGAGCGCGGGCTTATGGTGTTGAGCCCGTGTGGTCAGTGGTCACCAATCCGCGGAATATCCGACGATATTCCGTGTTGCGTGATTCCAACAGGTACCAGGTACGTAAGGTATCAGCTTGTGAGCGTTGCAACTTGCCTGTGAGAAACGCATAATCACCTGTTCCGCCCAAAAGGTCAAGTGAACCAGTTGCACGTCTGCAGCTTAATCAAGGTTATTAATAGTGCATTGTCACAGCTAACTGCACAGACGGCACTGTACAGACCGTGACATTGCCCAGGGGCCAGTCCTCATCAAATAGGTGTCAATTGTACAGAGTACAGGGTTCAGGAACTTGTACAAAGACACTCCGTACAACGGTACAATGCGTAGGTAGTCTTTTGTCGGACACATGATATATCTACATATCACCTGTGACGAAGTGTCACAAAGTCAGTGTGCTAATCCCATGTCTTGGAATCGTACCCTTTTGTGGGGTGTGTAGTTCAGTTACAGAGTGCGTTACATCACACAACCGCGATTCAAGAGCCAGGCCATAAAAGATTCTAACATAACGACTAACAGTTGTACAGTACATATACTCCGTATGCGTGCTGGATGCAGTAATTGGTCACGTGATAAACATCTTGATCAAAATTGCAACCAGAGCGATCACTAGTACTACTATAGCCCGATCAACCCACAACAGCACGTTGCCATCGCCACGAGGCTGGGGGCTTGTCTCCCTGCCAGTGCTCTCTACTACTGGTGTCAGACAAGCAAATGAACTATTGTGAGAACCCACGGGCGCATTGGCAATTGATTGCAGAGGTCGCGAAGCTCTTGGCGACCGTCGCTGATCCGGGACCCCGGTTGGTGATAATTTTTCCGCCCGTTCAGCACTGTCAGCACTATTTTCTTGGGATTCTGGACGTTGACTGGCAGGCGATGAAACCCCTTCGTCAACCTGAGCATTACTGTTCAATTCATCTTTCCATCCCATACTCAGCTCGCTTGGTATCTGAACTTCCGGATGTTCCGAGGACAATGACTGAGCAGCCTGCTTTTCTGACTCGCGGATGATGTTTGCATTGGACCGTGCGCACGTCGGGCACATGAAAGAGCGGGATTCACGAGCAAGGCGGCGGCGTACCTCGCCCGTCGTCTCTAAACCACCCAGTTGTCCACGAGCGTCTGTCTCCATGAAACTCCGTAGTCTGAGCGATGTGTTTGTGGTCAGTAGTTTGGAATACACACGAAACTTCGAAATTCGACCATAACGTACGCTACGATTGCAGTCCTGATGCCCCACGCTGGCTGCCATGTCTCTTCGTGATGACCGCTGATGCTGAGACATATCTCCCGATTTGCCTCGAAACGACCATTCGGAGTTATAAAGCGGAAATTCGGCGGCCTCAACGGGTATGTAGAGGGAAGTATTATTCGGCCATGATAAAGACCTTCGCTGTAATCGGAGTTCGGAGGCCCGCGAAGAGTAAAGTGCCATTCGAAAAGGTCAGATTCGAGAGGCTCGGCGGTGTAGTCTTTAGACGGAGATTTGGACATCTCAGCGGCCTCACGCACTGAAACCATCGTTGTCAGCCTGCAGCGTATCCCAGACAGATGAATACTCGCAGCTACATCAGTGCTGGCTTGTCAACCGCCAAGCTTGACATTGAGTACTTACGAATTCGACGTATTGTTGGCGACTTCGAATTTAATTGCGACGCCATGCTTCCAGCTGCTGCCATGATTGCGACTCAGATAGTAAATGCCACGGCCCACGGGAAGATATTGGTCGAATGCCGAAAGGGGATATGTATATGCGAAGTCACGTAAAGGGTCGTTGTATGGCTATTGGGTTCGAGTAACTAGTCTTCAAATGGTATGCTACCGCAATGTAACAAGTGACACGAGGACAAGTTGTGATTCATACGGGCAAAGGTCAATGATTAGAACGCTCAATTTGTTTGGCAGTTCTCGATTCAAGGTTTTAAAAGGGCCTGCGTAGCTGATTGATTCTTCGAGTGGCTTGCGAGCCGACGTGTCCGAAATAAACGGGGTACGGGGCCCAGAGCTTTGGGACATGATTTACCACCCGGCCAATCTATACCCAACATCTGACCGATTGACATTCAAGTGCAGAGTAGTGTTCTTCCATGTAATATGTATCCAGTGAGTCTCGAGATTGTTAGGATCTTGCCCAAACAACACTTCCACAAACGTGTGATCAAATATGCTCCACGCGAGGTCATGCCACGTGTATGTACTTGTAAGTTATGGCCTAACATACCTAGGTATGTACCTACAATGTACATGTGTATTTCGCTCCCGATTCACTAGGTGGTCCCCCCAATCGCCGGTACCGGCACATTCGTCATCAACACGTGACCATTCGTGAGTGTGATGATGGCCAAGTTCAATCTTCTCTGCCTTTAAACACAAAAAAGTTACTGGTACATACCAGAATGTCTACCATCTAGTTTATTCAAGGTTAAACTATGGAATCTGTAGGCTTAGATGCTGTTGCTACTACAGCAAATCCAGTAGAAGGCGTTGGCAGGCGCTTCCGGGATGACTATGATGATGATGGTGCGGATGAAGCACCCTGCAATGGTTCACTGCGCTCCAAAATCAGTGCCATGTCGGGTACCGTGGATTCTGGAATCGCGTCGATGCGATTGGGTTCCTAAGCCAAGCCTTCCTGACTAGGGGACAGTATGGCCCGAGGGGTTTGGACATGCAGTTGCTCTGCAGTACATCAGGTTGCCTCCTCCATAGCTATGCCGCTTCGAGGGGCGACAAAAGAGCAAAATCTGGTAATCTTCATCGGTTCCGGGGACTGCGGCAAAGGCCAGACTATGACATGGTAAATCGATAACCCGTTGAATCGTAGTTCGACCCCTGAAAACAAATCGATCATGGGCTTGGAGGAAAGTCGAGATATCCCCGATACTAAACCGCCAGACGTCCAGGTGCCTCGACTATCGGAGGCCCGCGAGGATCTGATACCTAGACCTTGACGCGGGTGTTCCGCTGGGCGCGAATGAAGGCCGAGTCTCTTCTAAGTTCTCACGATGTCTCCTCGGTCGGCTAAGAATGTTCAGAAGCTGTCTGCTTCGTGGGAACGCTCCCTCGTGGCCGCATTCGAAGAGGCCTAGATAGTCCAGCAGGATTCCTCATTGCGGTGCGGATTAGGAGACGCAAGAAGTTGCAGGAGCATGCTGCACACGTCAATTTGAGAGGGCGACGGGCTCCGGAGTATCTATTGCTGCGTCTCTTGGGCCTTTGCGCATGCAAAGTGACATAGGTCTTGTGATTGTCACGTGTTCATGACGAATGTGCCGGTACCGGCGATTGGGGGGGACGCAGCGAGGCCCTATAATGAGAGTCTTTCGCATTTGAGTAATAAGTTGCCTTGGCTGACAAAGTTTCAGAGGGATGTGAGATCTGATCGTTGTGTTGAAATCAAAGAACACCGTAGTCCGTATGAGCTGACAAAGGCTTCAAAGACTTCAAAAGACGGCGAAGATGACCCACAGCGTCAGATCACGTGGACCCGTGGATTCCAACTTCTCATGAAACTCGCTTACTAAGCCTTGTCCTACCCAGTGCTTCTCGTGAAAGCCTCCACGAATCCACGATCCATCCTCGAGGGTGCAGTAGTAACGGGGTCTGCGCCGAAGTCAATGTGAACAGCTCATAAACGAATCATCTGAGGTAATTCAGTTTCGCCTTCGTAGTCCCTATTGGCCTTGCAAAGCTGTTGACAGGGACACTTCAGTCAACAGCCATCCCACTGCAACAAAAAGCCCCAACACGTCGAGCATATCGCGCGAGCCAAAGTCCCACGTCATGGGACCTCCGAAGCCTCCGATTCCCCATGTGGCTCCTATTTATCGATTGACTGCCACCGCTTTAGGTGCGAGCATGTGGTTTTGGGTAAGTGCCCCCCCTCTCCGAAGACGATTCGGCCACAGAGCTTCTGTAGATCGCGTGGAGTTGAGATTTCGAATATCACCCCGATTCGATGAGTCTAGCTGACAGTTATTGGTGCTGATAGATTATGTACAGAGCCAAAAAGGATGGTATGTTGTCGCCTCATCCATATGACGGCCAGGCCTCACGTGCCAAATCCCGTCGGTAGGACCATCTATGCATTGGTAGCGCTGATTACGAAAATAGGACCTGTATTGATGGGCTGGAAGCACCCATGGGATCACTAGAATGTCCACGCTACAGATTGGGTTGAAATTATACGCCCCGACGGACCGATATCTAGCTACGTGTATCTAAGATAATAAGAGCCAGGTCTCGACATGCAAATCCAACATTAATCAGCATGCTTTTCAAACAAGTAGTGTGAGACACCCCAAATGTTGCCTCCGTCATATGCGAACAACTCCGAGCAGGCCATGTAAAAAATTTGCCAGCGGTAAAACCACGTAGTGGCATCCCTCTCTCCGTAAGTTTCCACCAAATGCGGCCACATTGTTTTCACGTTCGCCGACATAGAAGCTAGCCAATCCTGATTTCGCAATACTTAGTATCACAGTCTTCCTGGCCTCGACATCTTTGTACACTTCATTCAGTACTCACCTCACAAGTCTTAGAGTAGTGTGTTCCGTTTACCCACCACTGCTTCTTGATCTGCAGATCATTTTGAAAGTAGAGGAGCAAATCAGCAGATGGCATGGTGCCGCCCGTGAAGAAATGTGTCGTCATCCAGCCCTCCTCGTAGTCGTAAGGTGTACTACAGTGCGTAAAAATGTGTACAAAAAGCTTGCCGCCTGGTTTAAGGGAGCGCGAAACCTTCGCCATTAGTAGGTCGTAGTTTTTCATGTGCTCGAAAAGCTAGAATTGTTAGTTACACACTTTTGGAGTTAATATGGAAGCTTGCGCTCACTTCGATGGAAACAACACGGTCGAAGCTTCCAGGATCAAATTCGTAGTCAACAACATCCCCGGTGATCACTTTGATATTGGTGATGTTTCTACGAGTGGCCTCCGCTTCAATATGTAGCTTTTGAGTCCGAGAGTTGGAGAAGGCAGTGATGGAAGAGTTGGGGAGCATTTCCGCGAAGAATATGGCCCCGGAGCCCCAACCACAACTAAGGAAGAAACAAAAACGTTAAAATGTTTTCTTACACACCAAGATAGCTCATCAAATCTCTAGCAGCTCTTGTTGTGCCATGTCAAGCAGTCGAGGACCAAGGTTTGTCACAACTTACCCAAGGTCAAGAATATCCATGCCATCCTTCAACTCTGCCCTATCAATGTACGTCCGTAGCATTGCGACCTCAGCTTCGGCAAGAGTTTCATTGCCTCGTGGATAAAGGCAAGACGAGTATTTCATTCGTGGACCAAGACAAGCACCAAGGACACCCGTTCCCACCTCATAATGCTGTTTATTGGCCACGTCCGTGGCTATTGCCATTGGGCGAGTCCTCAGTCTCTCGATGAAGGCCATTTTGGCCTTGTAGGCCTCTTCCAGTGATTTATTCTCAATGAGCGCTAAACGATCTCGCAGTTGCCGGCGTATTCCGATTCTAATTACTGCATGCGGTAGATAGCCGCCATCTAGGATCCAGTCTACTCCGGGTAAGGATATTAGATTATTCTGATGCTATTTCAATTGTCGAATACGTACCGTAATCCATCTTAGTATTAGAATATCTTCAATTCTACGGGCGTTTGGTATGTAAGATTTGAAGTAAGCACTGAATCCAATTCTGATGAGAACGCGCTATACGCGCCCTCAGCGACCTCTTCTGCAATGTTGCTCACTGCTGAGAGACTGGAACGCGGTAAAAGTGGACAGCTGATCAGTGATGTCATACACTCTGCCTGGTGCGGATGTACATGTATGTAAGTACTGTGTACATGCTCTCAAGTCGCCCCTACTCTGTACCTACGGAGTACTGGTTACGGGACTCTGGAGCTGTGGAGATGGAGCTGTACATAGTACTTGAAAGGTACGGGTAGGTATGTACAGGTACCTAGGTACCTAATGTACGTGCAAAGATGTATCTATTACAGAGTACAGAATACTTGAGTGGTACATTAGGTACATATCCAGATACAGTACCTATGTACATCGATGGGGCGCGATCATGATTCGTAAGCAGGCCCTATGTATGTACTTATGATACATATTATCTACATATCGTTATGGCTTTATCACGGCGTGAGCATTTTTGCAGCACATTTGCTCAATTAAGCTCAGTATTAGCCACAGGATGAGTCACTTTAATGGTGAATCCTGCGGCAATGGCCCTGCAACAATTTATCAGCTTACCTCTAATCCAAGTAGCGGGAGCGTCTTCGAAGGCGTTGAGATGGCAAATGATGAGGTACCCTGATCACCTACTTCAATGCTGTTGCAACTTGCGCGCTTTCGCAAAAAAAAACAAAATTAAAAAAAGAAGAAGAAAATACTAACTTGAGACCTTCCAGCTCTATTCTGGCCCCATTGCCGAAAGCCTCCCTACAAGTGTCTCTGCCTTTTCGCACCGCCGTCCTCGTGCCGATTCATCGGCGAGCTTCATGTACTTCGACGAACCGGACTATCAATCGGAAGCGGAGTATCCCAACGACGAATCTGTCGAGTTCCGCGATAGATTCGTGAGACGAAGCGTCAGCGATCTTGATGATATCGACTTCGGCGTCGAAAATGACGACGCTTCTATCGACAGAGAATATCTGACAGCACACGAAGATTGTGGACTCAGACGTTGCTCATCGTCGCAGTCAAGAGATTCCTCTCATGTGCGACTGCTGCACAGAGATAGCATATGTACCACGGCAAGCGATAGGGCGGATGGGCGTTGCAGCCAGAAAATCTACATGGCGAACGAAGACATAACCATCGTCATTGCAGGCTTTCGTACGAGCAAGACCGGTTGGCTCCTGTACGTCTGTCTATGTATATTAACGGGAGGGCTCGCCTTTCTCTTTTTTCGATGGCTGCCACGTTGTTATATCGCGATCGTCGGACGTTCATGTTCACTGAGAGACTGCGAGTGGACGGTCATCGAAAACCAATGGGGAGAGCTCGTCAGGATTCGTGTAATTTCCAATGAGTATGGTCGGCCTGTCTCTTCAATCTTTGGTTTGCCGCAGAAACCAATGCTATACTGTCTCGACGATGAGAATGACCCCGTCGTGGATCATCTTCGTTCATTAAACTATCGCTATATGCGACTGTACTTCCATCCCATCAAAGACAAGTTTGTCACATCCGCTGGCTGGAAAGATCCTAATTGGACGGACACACGACTTGTCCGCTCTGGTCTGGATAATGAAGAAAAAGCCATTCGTGAGATCGTCTTCGGACAAAATCTGATTGACATCGAGCAGAAATCCATTAGCCAGTTGTTGATAGATGAGGTACTACAGCTCTTATTTGAACAACTGCTTGAAAGATCGCAATTGATACACGTCTGACCTCTTCATCTAGGTTCTTCACCCTTTCTACATCTTTCAAATCGCTAGTCTGGTCCTTTGGTCTATGGATTCGTATTACTATTACGCCGCATGTATCTTCATCATGTCTATTGCCAGTATTTCTGCAACTTTGCTAGAAATGCGAGCTGTAAGTCGATATTTTTCACAGCGAGCATTGTCACAGCTAACCTCAATAGACAACGAGACGTCTCCACAACATTTCCAAATTTGAATGTGATGTGCGAGTCCTTCGCAACGGCTTTTGTACGAAAAGCTGGGCCCAAACTTCCGTATTCAAACGAAAGCTAAATTGTGCATAGGGAAATACATTGCATCCAGTGAATTGGTGCCCGGCGATCTATACGAACTGAGCGATCCAAACTTGACACAGTTTCCGAGTGATAGCATTCTTCTAACAGGCGACTGCATTGTTAACGAAAGTATGCTGACGGGTAAGTTGTACTTCGTCTTAGACCCTAGAGCCTTTGCTGAGTTCGACTAGGCGAGTCGGTGCCCGTTTCCAAAGTCCCAGCCACCGAATATGCCTTATGCAATTTGGATCTTGGGGCTTCATCTGTTTCTTCCGAAGTCGCCCGGCATTTTCTGTATTGTGGAACAAGATTAATCCGGGCGCGACGGCCTCAAGAACACCGCGAGGGAGACGCTGTTGCATTAGCTCTCGTGGTTCGAACAGGGTTCAGTACGACAAAAGGTGCACTCGTTCGCTCGATGCTTTTCCCCAAACCATCTGGCTTCAAGTTTTATCGCGACTCCTTTAAATATATCAGCGTGATGGCCATTGTTGCCATGCTCGGATTCATTGCATCGCTCGTCAACTTCCTTCGACTAGAGCTTGCGTGGAATGTTATCATAATCCGAGCCCTAGATTTGATTACTATCGTTGTACCGCCGGCTTTGCCTGCAACCCTCACGATTGGGACGAATTTCGCACTTTCTCGGTTGAAAAAGAAGCAGATTTATTGTATTAGTCCCCAGAGAGTCAATGTGGGAGGGAAACTAGATATTATGTGCTTCGACAAAACAGGCACTTTGACAGAAGACGGTCTTGACGTTCTAGGCGTTCGCATTGCATCAGAAACTGGTGGCACTTTCAGTGACCTTCTTCCAAGAGCGGCGTTCTTACTGAAGAACGCTACTGAGGCTGGCAGTAGATCTCCTGTCCAAGCCGCACTTCATACCATGGCTACTTGCCACTCCTTGAGGGTCGTGGATGGAACTTTAGTCGGTGATCCTTTGGACCAGAAGATGTTTGAATTCACTGGCTGGTCTTTCGAAGAGGGAAGGCAAAGATCCGGAGATGGAGACGATGATGACCAAGGAGGTCTTACACCGTCTATTGCTCGACCACCTGATGCATGTCTCAACTTTCTACCGCATATGTGATAACTCCAGGTCGCGATGCTAACTTGGGGCAATCTAGACTGCTGTAGAACTGGGGCTCATCAAGTCCTTCGAATTCGCCTCTGAGTTACGACGCGCAAGTGTCGTTACGCGCAATTTCGGGCAAAAAAGCGGAAATGTCTTTGTCAAGGGTGCTCCAGAAGCAATGAAGGAGATATGCTGCTCGGAGAGTTGTCAGTATTGGCTGAACTTCCAGCCATGAATCGCATTGCTAACGTTTTCTAGTCCCCAGTGGTTACGACGAATTACTGTCGCATTATACCCACAAAGGCTATAGAGTCATTGCCTGCGCTACTAAACACTTGCCCAAGTTAAGCTGGGTCAAAGCACAGAAGATGACGCGATTAGAGGTCGAGAGTGATCTCAAATTTATTGGCTTCATCATCTTCGAGAATAAATTGAAACCCACAACTTCAGCAGTCGTAAAAGAATTACTTGACTCTAATATCGGCGCGGTAATGGTCACCGGAGACAATATCTTGACCGCCATCAGTGTCGCCCGGGCGTGCGGCTTATTGATTCAAGAGGCACATTGTTTTGTGCCTCGCTTTGTCAAAGGTGAGACAATACTGTGAAGACAAGAATTATGTTCAAGATGGCTCATATTGGCCTTCACGTTATTTAGGAAATGCTCGCGACCCATTGGCAGAACTACAATGGGAAAGCATCGACAACAATAGCTTTTGTCTCGACAACAAAACGTTGTTGGTGAGTAGATTATCTCTTTCTCAGTTCAGTAAGCGAATCTGACATCACCAAGCCACTGCCAGCACCCCCCCAAGAGGACACTTCACTTCCATACGACATTACAAACCTCCGCAATTATAGTCTAGCGGTGAGCGGTGAGGTTTTCCGGTGGATTGTGGACTATGCTTCGCCTGAAGTTCTGCAACGGGTATGTTCGCGTATTGACTCCGTTGATCGATTCGCGATCTATACTAATTGAACAGGTCCTTCTACGAGGCAAAGTCTTTGCCAGAATGTCTCCGGACGAGAAACACGAACTGGTCTTGAAATTACAGAGCATCGACTTTTGCTGTGGCTTCTGCGGCGACGGAGCAAACGACTGTGGTGCTTTGAAAGCGGCGGATGTAGGCATATCGCTCTCTGAGGCCGAGGCTTCGGTTGCTGCCCCATTCACCTCGCGAGTGTTCGACATCCGCTGTGTCCTAGAAGTGATTAGGTATGGCAAAAACGAGCAATTATCCGTTACTGCACTTCGTCCGTCCATGTCTGACAGTCACGTAGGGAAGGAAGAGCAGCATTGGTCACAAGCTTCAGTTGCTTTAAATATATGAGCTTGTATTCAGCCATACAGTTCACGTCCGTCAGCTTTCTCTACGCAAAGGCGTCAAATTTGGGAGATTTTCAGTTTCTCTATATCGATCTATTGCTCATACTCCCCATTGCCATCTTCATGGGTTGGGCAGGGCCCGCGCCAGTTCTCTGCCAAAAACGACCCACTGCGAATTTGGTCTCTGAAAAAGTTTTGATACCACTACTAGGTCTGATAGCAATATGCGTGTCCATTCAAGGAGTCGCTTTTTTGACAGTCAGCAAGCAATCATGGTATAAACCACCTCAAGTAGGTCATGAAAAGCCAAGTATTGAGAACTCAGATAACACCGCTTTATTTCTCTCTTCATGCTTCGAGTACATCTTCTCAGGTATACTTCTGAATGCTGGGCCACCTTTCAGACAAGAAAGCACCAACAACTGTAAGTGACAGTTTGTCTCGCAAGTATGTGTCAGTCAGGGCTAACCAATATAGGGCCCTTCACTATCACCGTGTCTGTAGCAATGGCGATCACGGTATACATGATATTGAGCCCTGCGCGTTGGTTAAGCGACTTAATGGAGCTCAGTTACATTGAGAAAGACTTTCAACTATTTCTGTTGCTACTTGGGGTGCTCTACTTCTTCTTTGCCTGGACTTTCAATTCTTACCTTGCTATGCCTTTGGCAAGAAGCATTCGTTACATGCACCATAAAATAACAGGCAAAGCTAAGCGGCGCAAACAGTACAAAACTATGAGAGAGCGCATGTGGGATTTAGCATTAACTTAACGCTCTTCGAATTTTCTACTTCGTTGTACATATGTACATATTCGAAAGTTGTTCCAGCCTTGGGTCTCCATTTCAAAGATTGGGTCATCGTTTCAAGCGCCAGATTTCATCATTCAAAATGAGTGTCACTGGTACTACTAATCGCGGGTGCACTCCCAACTCCTTACGCCACTGACAGACGGTATGTAAGATATATGTATGTAGCACGGAATATACAGGTCCTGGGCCTTGTGCAATTGACGTCTGTAGTGCTAGGTAGGTAGGTTCTGTGAAGAATGACCTAGTTTTTACCGCGTACTAGTGCCGATGACGGCAATTTTAATCATGAGGATGGAAGGAAGAAAAATATTTCCTGCTTCCCTCGTGCCCACTTATATGTCTACATGAACCACAATAATGGCGTTCCCCTATATATTCTTTTGTCTTCTCGCTGTTGCCTATGGGGATTGCTTTTTTCTACAAATACCCCGATCGTCATATATCAGCTGAAGCCATGAGCTGATCGTTGATACACCTTCACCAAAGATCCGAGCCAGAAGCTCGAATCCCTTACAGGATATGCCTAGACTATTACAGAGGCTCCCTAATTTCGTACTAATTCATGATGTCATTATCTTTTTAGAGCCTTAAGTCATATCGAAACTCATAATATATGGCTACACGCAGCTGCGCCCTTGTGCACGTGAGCTGTCACAACTAGTTGCGAGTACTGACTTCGCAGCCTCGAGCTTACCAAACCCCCTACTTCAGAAAGCAAAACTCTGTAGCCCCTGGTGTTCAGTAGCGTTAATAGTACACCCATCGTTATGTATGTACAAGCTTTTAAACCCAATACGGCTGTACACACGCAATAGTCTGAAGTTCAGCTTATCGAGCCTATGTCTACCTACATAGCAAGCAAAGCTTTGAGCGCCCCCTTTTCAAGTATGTAGGACAGTTTCATACATTAATTGGAGGCAAACAAGGACATATTGATACGCAGTCCGGATAACGCCGCATGCGCCATGAGGTAAGTCAGTTCCAAATGCAGAAAGAAATGAAGGAAAGGGAAAACAATAAATACTGGCTGATGTGTCAAATATAGTCAAAGATTTTGCTTCGGATGTCCCGGCAGGCGCCCGACATCTTCAGTTAACCTCGACTCACTACCTCACATTAATCTAGTTCCCCAGACGCCACGACCGGCACTAACACCAAGCCACTCGCCATGGTCGGCCTTTTGAAGGTGAGGAACCCATCCTATGTTCCCGATTTCGTACTCGCACTCCCAGTTTGCGACTGGACTGCGTTGATTGTCCTGTTGCTGAGATCCGTTTGTTGAGAGACCGCCAACTGCGGAGTTCGAGTTTATCAGATCCCAAATAAGCACTTGGCAATCATCAGCTCCGGAAGCTAGAGTTCCCCGCCTGAATGGTGACCATTCGACACAGTTGACCGGACCACTGTGTCCTTTGAGCTCAAGGATGGCTTGCCCAGGCTGTCGCACATCTAAGATGCGAATGGTAGTCGAATCTTGCGCAAAGGTCGCTAAGAGGTGTGTATCATGCGGTGAAGTGGCCAGGCGCAATAGAGGTGGAGGACTTCCTGTTACTTGTTGAGCGTAAGCTGGGCTTGACCGCCCACCTTTGTCTGCGCAGGAAGTCAATATGATACTGGTCCGAAACAATTGGGCGAGACAGAGGTCGGAATCAACGAGAACATGGGGGCATACCTCGTTCTTCCTTGCCGGTCGGTTCATAAATAATGGTAGAGTGCTCCAGGCTCCGCAAATCAAACATTCGTACACTGCCGTCCTGGCCACAGCTGACAAAGACGTCTACGCTATTGGCGCAGAAGCGCACGTCGTATACTTCCTTATCATGTGCAATCAGCTGCGTTTTGGCGGTGAGAGACGGAATATCCCAGATTGTGCATGTGGTGTCTATACTGGATGTGATTATCAAGCTTGGCGAGACTTTGTTCCAGTCGAGCGAAGTGAGCGGGGCAGTATGATCTGGCGTTTTTGAATTCGACAGCAAAGCTAACGGAGTTAACTTGGTGATGGGAGACGCATCTTTTCCACCTCGAGTAATATTGTTGCTAGCGACTGCAGGCAAGTCCGACGGCAGAGACCACAGTCGCAGGTGGTCGCCAGAGGTAGCTAGAAGATCTGTGGATTGCTTCTGGGACGAAGGTGGTTCCCATAACAGCCTTGTAACAGGATACGAATGCGTAGCCTCAGCTACTTTTGTGAAATCTAGACAGTGTTTCGATGTACCGGGGGTATAGACATCTTGGCCTGTAGGTGTGACCTTACTGTCAAGAATTTGAATCTGTCACAGTTAGGGGGACATGCCAGGAAACCGGGATAGGCAGTGCATGCGCACGCAAACTCACGAAGTTATGACCGTCCTCGAGGTAGCTCCCGAGTGCTAGTTTACCAGCTCCATTGCCTTGGGGCGGCCACTTGCACCAGTCGCAAGCATACACAGCCCACGGCGCGAGATAGCTGCTTGGTCCCGGTTGGAGATTTGAATTGTCTTGAAGTGCGCCCGATGCGCTATCCGACATGCTCGAGTCAGCGCGAGGCCGTATATCGGCAAGGCCGAGGGGTGTACTGGATATGTGCCTCTGAGAGCCAGGAGCATTGGACTTGCCAGCATCCACAGGAGACATATGTTGAGATGTAGAACCAGCGGGAGTTGTTGGAGCATAAGCGTGGTAGTTTGCTGCGCTTTCAAAGCCGGCAGCCGGACTCGAGCGTGAGTATGAATGCGATTGCGACATGGAATGCGAGTGCCTGAGAGGCGTATGATAATCGTGGGATCCTGCGGATGGGTGGTGGCCGCGTTGATCTTGTTGCGATGATGAAGATGACAGTGGCGGCTGTTGCTGCATTGCAACGTGATCAACAGGAAAAGCCGGAGCCGTCTGCAATGATATGGTCGGTGGTCTTGTGCGCAGTCTGCCTGGTTGTAGTGCGTCTGGCACGACGTCTGGCACGACGACAGCGTGTTGCGGATAATGATGTTGAAATTGAGACTGAAGTGGCGTACCTAGTGGGGTGAGTGCCCGCGAGGCAACGTGTCGTAGCACTGTAGCAGTCTGCTTAGGTACCTACATGCGAACCGGAGGACTACCGTATTATCTCAGTGAATTCGCCTTCCGTGGAGTATCCGTTTCTGACGAATCAATGTGTGAGCCGCGACCACGCTAAAATTGGTGTAC
>SRPS01000388.1:0-14360 GCA_018360175.1 Claviceps arundinis
AGAGTCGCCACACAGCTATGTACCTACGTAGTACATATGACAGCTTACTGTTGACAGGGGTCCTTATCTTAGCGCGCATTGATAAGCTCTGGGAGGGCCATTCTTTTGCGACCGCCCTCCGTACAAGCTACCAGACCCTGTACAACTGACACTGTTACATATGAATTAGTCTATGACTAATCGTGGATAGATAGGCGGCAAGCCTGGGATGATTACTTGAGACTCCCCCCACTGGGCGTGGAGGTACTTTTAAACAGCTAAGGAGGGCATTCTTGTCCTTTCTCTTTCTTTCTTCCTTACGGAGTAGTTTTATTGATAATCATTTCCTCTCACGCATACATCCACTATCCGTGACGAACCCTCAACATACATACGGTATTTATGTACTCAGTATGTACCTATGTATGTAAATTCATTCCCGTCTGTGGGTCTGATAAACCTTGCTCCAAACGATTTGTAGCGATGCCATTGGTGATTTAGTGCAAGCCCCTGACAGGGGAGGGCGAGCTAAGCCCGCATCTCCAAATCGAATGTGTGTGGAGGAGCCAATAGCATCGCTACAAATCGTTTGGAGCAAGGCTTATCAGACCCACCGACGGGAATGGATTTACTGAGTAAATACGGTAGATAGATAGATAGATACCGTAGGTACCTACTCAGTAAACATCTGTGGGGCTTCCCACCCCTGTTTCTAGCGATTGCGTTACCTGCTGCCGACCTCCTGACAAGGGTGAGGGGGCTTTGCCCGTACATATCTTTAAATCGAGTATGTGTGTGGGGGAGCGAATGAAATCGCTAGAAACAGGAGTACGAAGCTCCACAGACGATAGTAAATTTACCGAGTACCTATGTATGTATATGTATATTAACGCCGTACCAGTGGGGTGCACTGCGCCCCATCGCTGCCTCCTTAAGGGCGTCGCGGCGGCCTAGGCTAGGGCTCAAACCCTATCTATAAAAGCTGAGTCGTACATAAAGAAAATAAGAAGATACTGCTGCTGACGCCTTTTACAGGAGCCTTATCAGAGTCGTAGCCCCTTCGAGCTGTGAAATATCAATCTCAGTCATGAGAAAATTCCCGCAATAGACGCTGATTAGCGACTATAACTGAGTACCTACGGTAGATAGATACATAGATAGATAGATAGATTGATTGATTGACTGTATTTACTCCGTACCAGCATGTACCTTAATAAACTACCTTGTGAATTTTTTCCCCGATACTACCTCGAGATGAGTCAGCCACTCTTGGCGCATCGACGTACTCCGTATGTATGTGCTTCGCGAAGTTGAAGTCCATCTGCAAATGCAACCTTTCATAATAAAGGTACATACATGGCTTAGACTACACTATTTCCAGTGGCCAAAACTCGTTTTTCAATACAAGAATGTCACTGCAAGACGACGATCCCATGTGCGACGATGCAGACTCCATTAAAGCTCAAGATGCTGCACTCAAGGATAATCCACCTAGCGGGCATCCAGGCTCCGAGTCTGAGGCTCCCGAGGGCGAGGAACATGATGCGCTCCGACATATTCAAACGCTAACGACCTACTTATGCAGCGTACAGGAAGAGTGAATTCTATCTTGCACATATACGATTTACCACATCGAGAGCAACGCTAACATTCGCCGAAGTGGTGAAGATCTGGCAGCAGGATTCCAGCGGATTCCGAATCGACGAGTGCTGCCTGACTACTTTGACGTCATCAATCATCCAATCGCATTTAGCACGATTCGAGTAAGTTCTCGCCTCCAATTGATGACCGTAGCAGCCCCTTAACTATCTACTTAGAGCAAGATACAGAAGAAGCAATATTCCACGTTCTCAGAATTTGTCAAAGATGTTGCACAAATCTGTCACAATGCGCAGGTTTACAACCGTCCATCAGCGCCAATCTTCAGTGCCGCCGTTCGTCTGCGCGACGTGTTCGGCGACGAACTAGGAAAGCTAGCTGCAAAGGGGAGTATCTCCTCTGATGATGCCAAATTGCCCCATCTCGGAGATCTGCCTCCCGTGGAAGAACTTATCCAGAGATCTGGAGACGACGACAGAGACGACGACAACGATGACGAAGGGGAAGGGGAGGAGGAAGACGGTGACTCGACGGACGAAGATGACGGAAATCGAAAACGGAGACTTAGACAGGACCCTCGGCACAAAGGATTGGTAGTACACAAAGAACGAGAGGATGACCTGGATGATGAAATATACAAAAGGAGGGGTCGGCCACCCATGGTACAGACGCCGATGGAAGCTCGGATATCGTCCATACTTCGCGGACTAAGGAGATTCAAAGATCGCGAAGGGAATCTGATGGTTTTGCCTTTCGAAAAGCTGCCTGACAAGGTGACAATGGCAGACTATTACTCAATCATCCACAAGCCAATTGCGTTGGACAACATCAAAAGAAAGGCCAAGCGAAAGAAATACTGCAACGTGGATGAGCTACAAAAAGATCTTGAGCTCATGTTTGAGAACGCCAAGATCTACAACGAAGACGATAGTGCGGTACATGAAGCGGCTACGGAACTACAAATGCAGTCTAGAATTTTGCTAGAGCAGGAGAAAGCCAAGCCAGATGAGAACTTCAGGGATGAGGACGGTAAATTAGCATTGTCCGAAGTGCAACACGATGGCCAGACTTGGAAAGTTGGTGAGTTACGTACAGTATCTGCTTACACGGGATCATATGGAATAACTGAGACACATTGCAGGCGATTGGGTTCACATACGAAATGCCAACGATCTTGCGAAGCCAATTGTTGCACAGATCTTCAGGGTGTGGCAAGACCGAGCAGGGCAGCAATGGTTCAATGCGTGTTGGTATTACCGTCCGGAGCAGACAGTCCATCGGTACGAGAAACATTTTTTTGAGCACGAGGTGGTGAAAACTGGCCAGTACAGGGATCACCAGACGAGTGAACTGCTTGATCGTTGCTTTGTCATGTTTGTCACTCGGTTCAACAAAGGTCGACCAAGAGGGCTTCCATCCGATAAGTCGGTTTATATCTGTGAATCACGGTATAATGAAGAAAAATTCCGATTCAATAAGATAAAGACGTGGGCAAGCTGTGTTCCCGACGAAGTACGAGACAAGGATTATGAGATGGATCTGTTTGATGCGCCTCGTCGTGTCAGAAAAGTACCGAGCCCTATCAAACATCTGCTGCGTGAAGATGCAAAAGCAAGTGACGAGCTTCCTCGACCTATTTGGGGCAGCCCGAACGCACCCCCCATTGTTGGCGCTGTACACCGGCGGCCGCCTGAAATGAACGTGAGTTTCCATCGCTCAAATTGCTCTTCGAACTACTTGATGAACTTGTGCGATGGTAGAGCAGCGACCTACCCTTATCTATACGTATTGACTATGCCATATTGTCAACATTTTGATTAATCGGAGTTTGACAGGACTCTCCTCCACCTGAGCTTACACTGTCACCGGACATACCCTCCGGACTTGTTCCGCGCCATTCTGAATCGTCCTTGACCTCCAACATGCCCGTGGATTTCATTGCGAAGAATCACTTTGGCGGGCTTGCCGGACCTTGTTTTGAACCACCACCACCGAGCCTCGCTCAACACAGTGTAGCTTCAGTGGACCAATTTAGGTCAGCAACCTCAGGTCTTAATGGTCAACACGTGCAGCAGACACCAGTTCCCGTTCCTCATCCCCCTCAAGCAATATCAGATGCTCAGGTGAGTTTACGCCCGATACAGTGTCAGCAGCAACAGGCAGGCTATGCGAGCAAGGCGTCTATGCACTCCCAGCCGATTTCCTCGTACAATCATAATCACTCTGTGACAAATCATGGCGCTGTGCAGTATGATCAACAGCATGCGCATACACGGACTCAAATGAATTCCAATAGCACTTCGGCTACAAACATATATAATCCTCCTCGACCACCCGAGGTGTATACCCTTCCTGAAAGTGTTAACGACACGCTTTACAATAGCATTCGCCAGACATTCCAACAAGACGTTGCTGGTCGAGTTGTATTCTTCGCCGGACCACCACTCGATAGACCAGTGAAACGTGTCTCGCCTCGAAATCTTGGAGTCGAGCACAGTGTCAAATACCTGGCAGGCCGAGCTCGATGGCTCGTAGATCGCGAGAAGAAGAGAAGATGGCGTCGCAAATTACAGAGTACTTCACCTGGATTGGAGTCACGTGACATACGGAGTGTAAAAAACGCTTCCGCTGCGCGAGCGACCAGTGCGATAAAAAAATGGGTACAAGCATTTGGCGACGGTGCAGCTGAATGGCGTCAGGAGGCACAATTGGATGGCTGGATGGTCCCAGCAAGCGATTAGATTATAGATTTAGAGCTTGTTGGTTGATAGGGCCACTGACAGCATGGCCTGTCGTCTCCAGGCGCTGATATATCCAAATGGGTGGTATACCAAATACAAGAATCACACTTCTAAGACTTCGTAGATTGTACTCAGATTCGCCTCCCTGGCATGCAAATTTGCCTCATTGTGTACTCCGTGTAAGTGTGTGATTAACTGACCTAAAGAGGGTACTGCAATGTATCGTTGACAGTAGGATTGTCTCTCTCGAAGAGAGAAGAGAGTAGAGAAGTCCCTGATGGCAACTCTAAATATGTACAAAGATGTGATGGGCTGCACTCTCTCACAGCCCAGGCTCCCAGCCATACTGAGAAAGAGACGACCCAAGGCTCGAATCCATCACATACAGAGTAATTAACTCCTCGCGGCCCCGCCGCGACAGCATTCTCCCCGAAATCGACGATGCGAACGAAGGAGGCCCATACGGAGTACAGGGTCTTAGAAAGGGTGGTCCGGGGTTCATTTCCTGCCGCACTGCCTGTCTCCTCGCGGCGCCCCTCCATCATATTGGACCATCCGTGATGAAATTTCCCCATTGGGACTCGAACCGCGACACTGGCAGAGCTTCTGTGTCGACAAAGTTCCAGCGGCTCCCAAGTGGGCGGCATCATGCATCATGATGCATGTAGCCAATCCATGTCACCAAAATATCTCTCCTGAGTCCTGCCACCTCACGCCCATAATAACCGTCGATGTTTCGATTGTTCAGTGCTAGCTGGCAAGCCGGAAGGTGATCAAGCGAGTCGTACTGTGGTCCCCCGATCAAAGAACAATTCGTGAAATAGTACACAGCATATGAAGAATATAAATATACCTTGGAATATAAATATACCTTGACAGCCCGTAGGACCGCCTCCTCTCCGAAAGCAGCTGTAGTGTACCCGGCGAGCGAGTACAGCGTCGACCAGAACTAACCTACCAATCCGGATCGTGGTTGGAAATGTTCGTGGAAACGCAACCAACAACGCTCGAATCATTCCACGCAGTGCTCTATTGTCGTACTCTTCATAGCCTACGGGTGGAAATAGTTCGAACCGCGGTCGGTGATGGCCATCATGTATTGTGGCACCGACTCCTCGTGAGCGGGCAGGTTCGTCATGAACAACGGATATCTGCGACCCGTACAGGTCCGCGGTCGACATGAGTGGCGGAGGCCGTTACGAAGCTTTCGGCTCCAACGACTCGCGAAGCAATGACAGTTCCGAATAAAACGAGCCACATGGGAAATTCGTGGGCCCGCTGTATATTGCATACGTATAATCTGACGAGAACTTTACTCTAGCAAGGCTCGTCGGAGCTGGCCCAGGCCTACCTAGTATATAGTAAGTGCTTCTGCTTTCCTGGATTCCACAAGGGGAAAGCCCTAGCGGAGCAGAGAGAAAATCCTGGTGCCGCGGTGGACTCGGGTGTCAGGCCCTCAGGCCCGTTGCGGTGTCCGATACATACAGAGTAGGACGCCTGCAGGCCAGTTGGGCTTCCCTTGCCAGAGAAGGTTTGGTACAGGACAGAAAAAAACATAAAAGCACAAACGGGAACTACCAATGAATACATGTCGCAATGCCTGCCAAGTCCTCGGCTCAAATTCGCCCCGGGGCCGTCTCACAAGAGTTGGAGATCATCTGTGTTCGTGATTGGGGTGTCAACAATCTCAAGCTGCACAAACATTTAATAAACAACGTCCATCGGCTTAGGTAGTCGAGGGCGAGGTGTGCGCTTAGCTGCTGATCGAGCTGCTCCCCTTCAGTCTCCCGACTGTCTTCCGCAGCGAGGCCTCAGGGTAGGGTTTCGTCGGGTTGTTGCCGTCTCCTTCGGGGCAGGTCGTCAGTTATCTCTGGGCTAAGAGGGTCATATGGCGTCGAGATAAGCTTATCTTGCTTGCTCAATTGGGTATTCGCAACAGGGCAGTGGCGTAACCAGGCCGGATGGGCACCGGAGCAATTAGGACAGCGTTCTCTTGTCTTTTTTTGAGTACAGGGCACTCTAGCGGAGTAGGGGGGATCTCGACATCAGCCCTGCCCTCTGCCGATTCTACCCGAGCCAACTATGTGAGCCAGAAGACTCCCCCCTATTATTCTCAACTAGCCTCGAAATCGAACAGCTCAATCAGGGCGTCCTTAATTTCTCCGATTAACTTCTCATCTCGCAAGGGTCGCGCAGAAGGCAGCAATGTGTCCAAACCTATGGCAGTTGAAGCACTGCCGTGGGTGTACTGCGTCATAAATTATATGTATGGCTCTGCTTCACAAAATTTTCCGACCGATATATCACCCCAGCGCGGCACAGCGCTAGCCGCGTCGAGATTATCGGCTGCTATGATCAACGGCGCGTAAGTCCCGGCCCCACGCGGCCTCCGTGCCGCAACACTTGATATCTCCGGACCATTTGCTGCGGCTATTTTCTTCGATACATATCGTAGATTCGTAGGTAGGTACTCTGACAATCGTGCAAGAAAGGCTTTCATGATGACGCTAATACACGGCGGTTTATCGTTGCATCCGGGCCAAAAGCAGCGTTGACCCATTTGTTCTCCTCAATATGGTCTCGTGCTGTGCCTCCGAGGTTATAGTAGGTGTCGCCGCTTTGAAGACGACGCGCTGCCGCTGCGCTCACGACCAAAACAATGTTCTCCGATTGTCGTCTATTTAGAGTCCGACATTACATGTTGATCCATGCCCATGGGCCATTGCCCACCAATCCGCACGCAGGGGGGCTGGGGAAAACTTGGACCTCGCTTCCTGCGGGGAAGTAGGCTTGATTGTGCCGGTACCGGCGATTGGGGGGGCCACGCAGCGAGACCCGGTATTATTATGTATGCTACTCCGTATGATAATCTCCTGGCATGTCCGAGGATAATCCGTGTTGCGCGATTCCAACACTGGCCGGTAATGTAGATAGGTACCTGGGTACCTTATGTTTGAGTGGGGCTGGAGCCCATGCATCATGTCGCAACTCCTAGGTATGATATTTATCATCATCATCAGCTACTTAGCACACGAAAGCAAGCCTCAAGCAGGGCGTTCTCGTCCCTACGATATCGGACTGAAGTAAAGGATTCAGCCTATCGTCAGGCTTCCAGAAGAACCCGTTACGCGCAGATCGAGAATGGCCAGTAAGCGGGTGTTTGCACTCACGCGGAATTTTCGCTATCATCTCGCACAAAGGACTTTCCACTCGTACGAGCATATCACTCCATCGCAGACATCACCCACAGCCACGAATGCTATTCTTCTTTCCGCTTACGGACACGTCCCAATACATGGATTCTCCCATCAATCTTTGAATCTGGGAGCTCGCGACGCAGGCTACCTTGACATCAGTTCTAGCGTGTTGCCAGATGGTGTATCCAGCCTAATACTCTTCCATCTAGCTCACCAAAGGCTAGGCCTTGCCTCGAAATGTGAAGCCATGTTGAAGGATAATCGGAAAAGCACATGCAATGGGGTTGTCGGAACTAAGATCGCCGACATCATGTGGGCCAGATTGCTCGCTAATAAGGACATTATTCACAAATGGCAAGAGGTAAGGAAAATCGAGTGATGTTACTCTACGACCCGCGGCTGACGCATCGACTTGCAGGCGCTTGCCATAATGGCACAGCCTAGCTATGCGCCTGCTTGCGCGAGGGAACTTGCATTACTGTCAGACGAGATATGCTATCTCGCCGGCGACGAGTCCGTGGACTTCTCCTGGTATACAGAACGAGTGTCCTTATCAATGATATACAGTACAAGCGAGCTTTTTATGACCAAAGATAGATCCCCTGGGTATTTTGACACGCTCAACTTCATGTTGAGAAGATTGGAGGAAACCAGAGCTCTGGGAGGGCTCGTTGATAGCATCAGCACGTGGGCTAAATTTTCCATGAACTCCAGTGTAAACCTACTTAGAAGCAGAGGGATGACGCTTTGAACCAAAGAGGGCCGGTGCTTCTTGGGGCAGACCCCGCCATGGGCAGTGGCAGTTAAAGGAGTACATTACTTATTGATGACATGGTAAACAAACGGTGTGAATTTGCAAGCTAGAGACTAGATTGAGTGAACCTGTCACCAACTCGGACTACATTGGCCTCACAATTGGCCCATACATTACTCGCTCAAGTGTTGCCTCTTTTCATCGTTTCAGAAACGGGGTGGGAAAGCATGGCATAAGATGTATGCATATACTTTCAAGATTGTGCCAGTGTTCGTTGTCGAGGATCCGTCAGCCTAATCGAAGAGTGGGTTTAGTGTCAGTTCGTCGGACTGGAGATATTTCATTCGCAACACCAACCGGATTATTTTGACATCCTTGTCAAGCCTAGCCCGCCCCTCGATTGCGTTGGGTGTGATAAGAATATACTGCCTCGAAACAGAGCGACGCGCAGTATCGACCTATGTATATGTCGGTCAATTGCCAGTTTCTTCAAGCCTAGATACGGTTGGGGGTTCAAAAATCACTTACGAGCATGTTGGTACTAATCGCTCTGTTCACATTGTCCATGAAAACATCAAATTCATCAAGACATCGTATAGGCGAGCCAATTGCCTCCCAAACCGACAAAAGCATGCAAATTGATGAAAAAGATTTCTCACCACCAGATAGTGTCTTCGTGTTTCGTCCCGTGGAGCTCCTGCGTGTCTCATCGGGTTCAATGTGTATGTTTACTCTTCGTTTCACGTGGTCAAGGTCAATCTTGCCTCGGAAGCCTCTTTCGCTCAAGAGATAGTTGAACTGAACTCGAATGCGAGCGCTGATTTGACGCTGAAATCGTCGCCACAGGAGAAGCCGAGCGGCAATGGCATGCTTCAGAGACTTGACTGTTTCATCGACATCTTGAATCTGTCTCATGAAGTTGTCGTACTTGATTTTGGCTTCATCGGCGCGACTGTATATTAGATGCTCAGGCGCCCCAAGTCGAGCCTCTCGAAGAGCCAGCTGTTCACGTACTTTCTCATATTTTTTCTCTGTAGTCCGATAGTCTTGATCATCCGGAATATGTTCTCGACCGGGTGCTACCTCTTCGGCTTGACGAATAAAGTCTTGGACGTCTTCTGTTTCTTCGACACGTTCAGCTTCAGCTCGACGAAGTGCAAGTTTCTCTTTTTCTACTCTCTCGAATGCCTGGTTCTTCTTGGCAAGAGCAATTTGTCTCAAGGAGCAAAACTTTCGAACTCGTTCATCCGCCTTGTTCATACGACTAGAGCAGTCCTTTTGGCCATCCTTTGCAGCTTCCAGCTCTTTCTTGGCCTGTTCAGCTTTGGCGCTGAGCTCCCGCTTCTCCAATTTCATGTTTCCATATTGGATGCCGAGTCGCTCCTCTTCCTCGCGTTTCGCGGCGAGATCAGATCGAAGCGTAACCAACCGGATATCAACTCCTTCAAAGCTGTCCAAATCTTCGGATACTCTCTCAATATCAGCTAGCGTTCTCCGTAGATCGGCTTCAAGTTCCTCCATGCGCTTTTTGTGTGCATTTATCTTAGAAGTCGCTTCTAGCAGGGATTGCTTTGCTAATGTTTCCTCGGCATTAATGTCTCTCAATTCGAGTTCGAGATGCTTCAAATGGTCTTCGTGCAGGGCCAATTGCCCCGCTGAATCTGACTTCATTCTCGGCCGCGCGGGAAACGGCACTACAGGGCTTGTGCCAATTGTACCAGCTCGGTTCGTCATTCGAAGCCCATGGCCACGTTTTCCTTTACCATCGTGAAAGCAAATGCAGGCTGCAACGTTGCGCGGAGGTCCGCCGTCGATCATCACTTTTTCAGCCTCTACTCGATCCTTGACGAGAATGACTTTCTCAATCTGATTGTTGATAATCAACTGAGATCTGACGACATCATTGTCAAAGTCTAGAATGCGCAGAATTGTGTCGAAATGTTCCTCTGGCTCTTGATTTCTGGTTTCAATCCGTCCACCGTAGGCGATGTAAATAGGAGGTGGTCTTTTGATTCCAGACCGGCGAATGAAACCTGAAAGGCGAGATTGATCTTTTTTGCTTTTTACAACGAACGCGTTTAAAGCTTCACCGAGCGTTTTCTCTAGGATGCCCGACCATTCAGGCTTAAGGAGTCTGATGTGAGCACCCAGCGGGCCAAGGGGCTTGCTATCGAAACCTGTGTCGCTAGCAATGGCCCTGGCCAACTGTGAGATGTCCCTATCGAATCCGTCGTATGCAGAGCCTGTGCTTTTCCGAAGCTCTCGTACACCTGCCTCCGCCTGAGCAATATCCTTGCGCTTGCGATCTTTGATCTGCTGTTGCCCTTTGATGGATTCTTCGACTTCCGTCACCTTAGACATCAGATTTGGCAGCTGGTGTCGGCAGTCTTCAATTCGGTTGACCAAATCGGCCTGCCTAGCTTGTGCCGTCTCCTTCTCATATATCTTTTGAGTTCGGGCGGAGCCGGATGATTCATTGAGCTTGCTCAGCTCTTCCTCTATCTTTGTCTCACACGTTGAGATATTGCTCCTTGCTGTTCGGAGTCGAGCATATG
This sequence comes from Claviceps arundinis, assembly GCA_018360175.1. Classification (NCBI taxonomy): domain Eukaryota; kingdom Fungi; phylum Ascomycota; class Sordariomycetes; order Hypocreales; family Clavicipitaceae; genus Claviceps; species Claviceps arundinis. The sequence continues at coordinate 10,826 of SRPS01000388.1, forward strand.
CATCTCTTTCTTCGCGTTGTAAATCAGCCAAATTTTTCCTGGCTGTTTGCCAAGCACCTTCCGCATTCGAAATCACCTCCTCAGCAGTTCCGCAGTCATTTTTCAATTCATCTCTGACGGCTTCAAGGCTTCTCAGTTTTTCCTCTAAGTCATCTAACGCCTTGGTCGTCTCTTCACATTCGCGTTCCATCTCAATGATTCCCTGCGTTCGCAATTCTAGATCTGCAGTCTTCTTCTCTAGAGCTCGCTCCTTCTCCACGACCTGCAACCATACTAATTGCTTTCTGTAACGTCCGGCTTTTTCTCGAAGATTACTATTTTGGTTGACTGTCTCTGCAAGCCTCTGGGACTCCTCCATTTCCTGTTTGATGCAATTGACTTTGCCGCCAAGTTCTTCCTGTAAAACAAGTGTTTTGTCCAGTGTATCCTGAGACATTTTGTAATCGTTATCAAGCTGTTCCAGCTGTACCCCGGATACGAAGTACTTATATTTCTGGGCCGGGGTGGCAGAGTTGAGAAATTGACGAGCGTTGTCTTGAGATAAAACCATTAATGGGTTGCCCATTTGCAAGGCATACCATTCGGAAATTTCGTCTATCTCTTGCTTCTTCGTTGAAATTATGCGCCCTGACTCATTTTTTACTTTGAAGCCGCTGCTGCCGGACTTCGAAAAATGGCGTTCGATGAGTATTGAGCTACCATATACGTCCGGTTGATACGCGTCGGATCCAGCATTCTTGATCTTCACAACAAGACTTCCATGATCTTGCCCCTCCTTCACGAAGGATTTCAAGCTGCCGCCTCTGTTCGTATCACTTGCTTTGCCACCCAAACATAAGGTCAAGGCTGTGAGAACAGCACTCTTTCCGCTGCCGTTTTCCCCAACAATGAAGTTGATCAGAGGTCCAAGTTCAACATGCAGTCTTTCATGACACATGAAATTGTAACAGGTGATGCTCTGGATTATCCCACTCTCCGCAGCCATATTTTCACCAATGTTATACGGCCTGTGTTTGAGTTTTTGAGTCGCTTTGAGATCATCCTTCTCTGTGTTATGCAGGTGTTTGAAGCCCGCGTCTCTCATCAGCTCGTACTGGGTCTGAGGCGGTGGGAGTATACCATCTGTCCATTCGTCGGGCTCATCTTCGGAGTTCGATTGGGCGTCGTAAAAGACAGACCTATGACGATCGTTGGTTGGCGAGTCATTGATTGAAACTCGTGGTTGTTTTCTCTTGCACTCTAGTTCAGTACAGTTCGTATAATTGCGATCGGCCACAGCGACTCTTACTTACCTCCTGCGTTCTCCTGTCCTTATGTGCAGGCGAGAATTCGTCGTCGTCAATGTCCATTGCGCTTCTGGAGCGCTTGTGTGGCCCCATCGCATTGATAGGGAACGGCTTAAAGACTCAAAGAGCGTCTGTACTTAAATGCATGGAGAAACGATCTGGAAAGAGAATTATTTCGTCGCTCGTTGTGCATTGTGACGCAAAGCTGTGACAGGACCGCGCCAAAAGGTAGGGCAAAACTGGGACCCCTACACCCCCTTGTTCTTGTTTCAGAGTACTGTACCAGTAATGCTGACCAATGACAGTGACAAAAAGCTTGGAAGATTCCACACCATACCGGGACACCTTCAGGTTCAGGGGAGAGTATATTCCACACAACTACCGTATTATTAGGCTCCGCATACTTCGGCCGTCAGGTTCAGATTAAAATCCCAGATAGACTTCAACTGGAACCAAAATCCCAACTTCGCAAGTATCCATGGGAATTGCCTGATGCGATAATTCTGAGGAGGCAGCTGGGATATTTTTTTTTCGTGGATTTTTATTTATGTACCTAGGTGTCAGGGATCTGGGTTTGTATGTTGGTGGTGGTGTTGTTAGGCAAAACTGAAGAAATCGTGCGGCGACGCGTAGCGGAGGCGCACATTTCGTGTTTGCCTCTTTATGCTCCATGTTACCATTTGTTTATTCAATGTGGGGTGAAAGCTTAAATAGGCAACTGGGATATAGAAAAGGTGGTTTCACCATCAGGTTCAAATTGAAATGCAGAGTTACCGCATCAGGCAATTGTGACGTAAACAAGTGGCATTTGGTACAAACTCGCAATCCGCATCCATCCAAAGTATACAGCAGTCACCCAAGTGGTACCGATTAGCTTGCACAAGATTTGTGGACCTCGGGATACCCAAATAGGAAGGTCTTGGCGCTATTGGGGATTTTAATCTGAACCTGACGGCCGAAGTATGCGGAGCCTAAGTTATCTCAGAAATAAGGACACGACTGGGACGCCCATTTCTGACGAATCAATATGTGAGCTTTGACCACGCTAAGATAGATCGGCCCACGGTTCGTTTGTATCTTTTCCCTTGCAATCCTCAATTGGCGCTCCGTTGCTGAAGCGCTCTTTGAGCTATATTTTCCAGAAAAAAAAGAAAAAAAAAGAAGTCAGAATTAAGAAGAAGTAATAAATTAGGTTGCTTAGGTTACAGGTTGCGCAGGTTGTGCAGGTTGCCTACCTGTTGCTTGAGCATTGGGATCGTGGTGTGGTCTGTTCTGAATGTATCTTTTATATGGGCAGACGGCCTCAAGCGGAAAGGTGGCAAGCGGGCTGCCTTCTACTCAACATATCAACAGCGAGCATTACAAACTAGCGTTCCCAGGGGAGAGTATATTTCACACGCACATAACTAGTGCAATTGAGGGTGTGATCCACGAGATTCGACCGACTAACTAACAACACAGTGGAGAGGTACAAGGCGAATGTGGGTCGCCGACTCCGTACCAGACAGTACCATACAGGGATTACCAAAGCGGCACCGCCTGCCGTTCGTGGCTGAGTGCCCGGCAAAATTGAAAAGACGGAAGCGCCAGTGCTTCTCCAGTGCTTTCCGCCGTCCCAGCGCCTAGATATAGCGGTCAACACCCCCCGCGAGTGCTAAAACTCGCTGCAACTGCGCTGCAACAGTGCTGTGCGGCGCCGCGTGTCAGGGGTTTGGAAAGAGCATTTTCAAATGCAAAAATAACGATACAGCAATGGCAAGGTCGTCATCATAGTCATCTTCCACGATGATACGCTCTAATAGAAAGGTGATTACCGATGAATGACTACCATTAGGTAGGCGGTTGACCGTTGCATGCAGGTAGAAAAATCCGTTGCAGGCACGTTTTTCTGCTAACTAACTTCAAGCCGACAGACAGACAAACATACCCACTTTCTTCCTATTGCAGGCATTTAAGCGGTCCCTGCTAGCGCGATACATCGAAAACATCTCGAACGGGATTTAACGGACTTTCCGATTTAATCCATGTCATTTAGTGGGGCGGGCTAACCCCATTCGGACAAATGCTCCACTCTGTTGCGAGTTTTTCATGTTTGTCTGTCGGTCGAATCTCGTGGATCACACCCTGCCCATAGCCTAAAGCGGTTAGAGGGCTGCAGCCACCCCTGCTAGCGCCATGTAGCTACTTCGCTGGCTCCCACACCTCACAACTTACAAGATACTTTCGCCTGAGACGTAGACAGAGTCTAG